>MU224887.1:3206027-3229544 GCA_018584345.1 Thuja plicata
ATATAATAGTTTGTCACTTGATATCTGGAATTTCACTATGCTATCTTCATGAGAAAGTTTTTGATACTCCTTGGGATGTATCTCAATATATAAAGGATAATTAAATCCTGCTCAGTTAAGAGGCTTTCCAATCCAATGGTTGAACTAAAAGAGTATATGATCTATTCATATATACAACTTAAACTTGCAGATGTTCAGATCTATTGTAATCTCATAATACCTTTATGATCAATGTCTCTTTTATGTTTCTTTGCTCCACTTCTTTCTACTTGGTGATGCTATGCTTCTCTGTTGCTTGGTGTCCGCATAAATCTTTAGCTTTGTTCTTCATCTTGTTTGATCAGGACTGTATGAAGTCTTCTTCACTAGTATTCTCTTCAACATCTTCTTCTCTATTCATCCACCAATTCATAATGAATTAGCTTGTCTCTCTTATATACATGATTTCACCATTTCTAGGTCTTTGTATTTTTTGTTCTTGGTGTAATCCACAATTCTCACCATTCTTTCTTTAAAGCATACTTCAGTTTTATCTCGTAGATTTCTCCTTGAAAACTAGAATAAAAAAACTTTAAAACTCTGGCTTATCTCTGTCTTTTAACTTGTCGATGAAAACAATTTGATCAACTAGTTAACTCCATATTTAGCTCTTTCCAGCTAAGTCTTTTGTTGTTTCTGAACTTCAGTTCTTATCGGTGTTTACCTCCTTGTTTGCTCGGTCTTGACTTTAGTTGTCCTCGGGCATCTCTGTCTGTTGGGGTTGTTTTTCCGTTAGGAAACACTGTAACTTTCAGTTCTACTTGTGTATCACTTAGGTTCTGATCGGTAATGCTTTCTCAGGAAAATTGCTCGGGTATCACTGTGACTCTTCTCTCGGGGTTCTCTATCCATCGGGGTGAACTGCTTGTCGGTGTTTGTTGTCACTTGGTGTATACTGAACTTTATGCATTACTGATAACATAAACTTTATCTCTTTGTTTCTTTGAAGTCTTTGACACTATGTATATATAACCAATTAGATTATATCAAGTTGACATCAATGACAATACAATACATTAACTGATTTAATGTCTTGCATTAACTTTCTGCAACTCAGCGATCAACTTAACATCTTCAAACATTCAATTAGTTATAGTTCATCAATCTCTCCCTTTGGCATTAATGAAAACATACTACATTACTACTAATACAATATGAAATATATCAGTTGTAGTTCATCATTGTACCAAAATTATTGTTCTATAACCAATACAAATATCTGGCTCTTGGTAAGCTCTTCTAGCTTGGATTATTTTCTTGCAGAGTAATTTCTTCAATCTTTATTCCCTTCACTGGATAGATGTATCAACTTCATATTCTGTCTCTCCTTTTGATGTAGAATCTCTTCTCTGATGTTTTCTCTCCCTTTGACTGATATATCTTTTTCCTTTGACAACAATAGATATTTCTCATGTGGACCTAATCTATCCCTTATGTCATCTCTCCCTTAAGTCATCTCTCCCTAGGATAATTATGATGGATATTTCATATGGATATATAATCTCTCTCCTAAATTCATCTTTCCCTTAGGATACTTCTCTCCCTTTGGATGATCATGATGGATGTTTCATATTTATATATAATCTCTCCCCCTTTCTTTAGTCATCTCTCCCTTTTACAGCAATCCCAAACTATATCTTTCCTCCTTTTTATAATATACTCCTTGAATTTCCCTTTCTATCAGCAATACAATGACTCTTGTGTTTGGTGCAAATAAGTACCTTTCTATGTAATGATGTATCTTTTCAGACCATCTCTTTGCTTGCATCAACATGAATGATCTTCTGATTATGTGTAGGCTGATGCAACCTCCCAGTCATCTTAGTGACCAATAAACAAGGGTCGAACCCCTAGTCTCTTTCTCAGGTACTCAAATTTATCTTTAGGCAATGGATTTGTGAATATGTCTACTAATTTTTCCTTGGATTGAGCATATTCTAGTATCACCTCATTTTCTTGCACTTGTTCTCTTAAGTAATGATACTTGATAGCAGTATGCTTTGTCTTGGCATGCATGACTCGGTTCTTTGATATGTTTATTACGCTAGTATTGTCACAATAGATAATCACTGGTTCAAGAATTTTCATATTCATACCTTCCAGTAATTTCTTGATCCATGCAATGTTAGAGAAATTTGCAGCAACAACCACATATTCTACTTCTACAGTAGATTGTGAGATGCATCCTTGCTTCTTACTTATCCATGTGACAAGTCTATCACCCATGAAGAATGCTCCTCTAGTTGTGCTCTTTCTGTCATCTAAGTTTCCATCCCAATCAATATCTGTATAGAATTGAAGCTCAAATTTTCCTTCTCTTTTATACCATAAGCCATAGTCCTTGGTATTCTTTAGATATCTCAGAACTCTTTTGACAATAGTCGTGTGTGGTTCTTTGGGATTAGCAGAGAATATTGCAACTATTCCAACTACATGTGCTATATCTGGTCTAGTATGAACAACATACATGAGTTTTCCATTCATAGATCTATATAGGGTCTATTTTACCTCAGTTGACTTATCTTCCTTTGTCAGCTTGCATCTGGTTTCCATAGGTGTTCCAACTGGTTTTGAATCTTCCATCTTGAATATCTTCAACACTTCCTCGATGTATTTGGATCATGTGATATAGATGCCCACATCCTGTTGAAGAATCTATAGACCAAGAAAGAATTTGATCTCCCCAAACATTGACATCTCAAATTCTTTGCTCATTTTATTAGCAAATGATTTGCATAACATATCATTACCACTAAATATGATATCATCAACAAATATTTCAACAATCAAAATGTTATCATCAGTATCTTCTTTTAAATATAGATTATTGTTTTCACTTGTTCTTACAAATACAATGCTTATGAGATAGGAGTGAAGTCTTTCATACTATGCTCTAGGTTCTTGTTTCAATCCATACAAGGCTTTGTGTAGTCTACAAACCATGTTTCTCTTGTTAGGATCAACAAACCCTTCTGGTTGTTCAATGTATACCTTTTCTTCTAGTATTCCATTTAGGAATGCAGATTTGACATCCATTTTGTATACCTTGAATCCTTTGAATGCAAAATAAGCAAGTAGAATTCTTACTCCTTATAGTCTAGCAATGGGTGCAAAGGTTTCCCCATATTCAATACCTTCTTCTTGTCCATACCCCTTGCATATTAATCTTTCTTTGTTCCTTGTGACTTCTCCATTCTCATTGAGCTTGTTTCTGAATATCCATTTGGTACCAATGACATTCTTGTCATCTGGTCTACGTACTAATGTCCATGTTTTTTTCTTCTCAATTTTTTCTATCTCTTCATTCATAACACTGACCCATTCTTCATTTTCAAGTGTAGTATTAACAAATTTAGGCTCAAAATCACAATTTAAACATCTAGTGTTTAGTGACTTCTTGTTCTCATTCTAGCCTTCTTGTCTCCTTTGATATGGTTTTATGGAATTTGTCTTCTGACATACTTGGAAAGTATCGGTTCAGCTCTTTTTTCATCATTTTGATCATCATCTTGAACTTCATTCTAATCTACATCGCTTGAAACATCATCTTGAGCAATTTCCTAATTTTTGGTATTTGCAGCCTGATGCTTGGGTGCATTGTTTTGTTGCTCGGGAGCGATACACTGTTGCTCGGACAGAGTGTCAGGTTATTCACTATACACAAACTTGTTGTATTCTTCTGGTACCTTTATGATTTCCTTATCATTTTCTCTACAAATTCATCTACTCTGACATTTGCACTTTCAATTATTTGGTTAGAGGATTTGTTAAGGTATTTATAAGCCTTGCTTTTGGTAGAATACTCTAAAAATATTCCTTCTTCACCTTTAGAGTCAAGCTTTTCATTTCTATCATATTTCAAAATATAACGTTGACTTCCAAAAATTCTAAAGTAGCTTACATTGGGTGTATCCATACCATAGCTCATAGGGTGTCTTATTTGTGTCTTTGTTTAATTGAAATATGTTCAATGTGTAGATAGCAGTAGTGACAACTTCCCTCTAGAATGTTTGAGTGATGATTTTCTCAATCATCAGTGTTCTTGCACAATCAACAATGGATATGTTCCTTCTTTCAGTAATCCCATTTTGCTGTGGTGTTCTCGGTGCAGAAACCTGTCTTTGAATTCCATGTTCATTACAAAAGTTAGTGAATTAATCATAAATAAATTCTCCTCCTCTATCTGATCTTAAGAATTTCAGTTCCTTACCACTTTTTTTTTCTACAATAGCTTTAAACTATTTAAACATCTTGAATGCTTCTGATTTCTCTTTTAAGAACATAACTGTCATCATTCTAGAATAATCATCAACAAAGAGAATGAAGTATCTATCACCATAGTAACTCTTTGTCCTCTTTGGTCCACATAGATCAGTATGGACTAATTATAGAATGACATTATATGTATAGGTTTTTCTCTTGAAAGTAGACTTCATCATTTTGCCTTTTTGACAATTTTTACACATGACATGGTTGGGTTTTGACATGCTCGATAAGCCTCTTACTTTACTTTTATTGCTTATCCTAATCATGTCATCAAAATTCACATGACATAACCTTTTATGCCACAACCATATGTCTTCATTTTGAACCATTAAACAAGTCGTGTTAATATCATCAAGATAGAATAGGTTACCTTTTGTTTGTTCACCAATTCCGATCAACCTTCCTAATTTAATAAAGATCTTTGCCTTTTTGTTCTCAAATGTAACTTAATGACCTATGTTATTCAGCTATGAAACACTCAATAGATTATAGTTAAGTCCTTTTACCCAGTATGCATTTTCACATCTGATAATATTATTTAACATTATGTTTCCTTTACCTTCAACTGGACAACATGAGTCATTACCCATTCTTACTGATATACCATTATAATACTCAAAAGTTTCAAACTTTTCTTTATCTCCAGTCATGTGGTGAGTGAAACCACTATCAATAATCCATACATCATTCTTACTAACCTTAGATATGAGTGCAGTCTCAACATACCTTTCCTCTTCATCTATCATCCTTCATAGCAACAAATACCACCTCAATGTCTTCATCAGAATTGGTGTCAGTATTCTCAGCTTTGTTCTCAGCCAGGTAAAACGCTTTCTTTCCTTTGTCCTTGTAATCTCAGTTGTCTCTTTTTTTAGATTGTCGGTTACTTTGGTAATCTCTGTCACCACGTCTATCAAACTTATTTTCATATGATCTGTCACTGATTCTATCTTCTTTTATTTTGTTAGGACATCTAGCAACAAAGTGTCCAATCTATTTACAATTAAAACATACCAATGGTAATTTACCTTTGTATCTACCTTTGCCTCTCTGCAATCTTCTAGCCATTAGTGCTTCAATCTCATCAAGTTATTTGTCATCACTATCACTTT
Source organism: Thuja plicata (assembly GCA_018584345.1). Classification (NCBI taxonomy): domain Eukaryota; kingdom Viridiplantae; phylum Streptophyta; class Pinopsida; order Cupressales; family Cupressaceae; genus Thuja; species Thuja plicata. Next base: position 3,211,445 of record MU224887.1, read on the forward strand.
CACTATCATTCCTCATAGTGTGTTTATGATTTGACTTACTTATTTTCAAAGAAGATTTGAATGCAAACTTAATAGATGGTAAGACACTGTTGTCAAAGTTATGGATCTCAAATGAAATAAGTCTACCAACCAAACTATCTAGAGTTACATTGTTATTTGCTAGTGCTCTCATTTATTGTATATCAGATACTCTAATAGCATAAAAAAATAGTAAGGTTCTTAGGATTTTACTTACCACTATTTCTTCTTCATGTACACCTCCAACTCCTCGGATAGCCTTAACTACCTCTTTGTTTTTGTAGCTATACTGAGTGATGTTTTCTCCTTCTTTCATTCTTAGGTCATCAAATTTACCTCTTAGGCTTTCTGCCTTAGCTCTTAGTACATTTGCATCTCCTCCATGTACTAGCTTCAATTTTCCCCACATTTGCTTTGCAGTGGTGCATGTTTTGACATCTTAAAATTCAGCATCAAAGAGTGAGGAAGCAAGTTCTATCATCATAGAATTATGTTCATGATTTTCTCTTAATTGATCAAGTGTGTGAGGTCCTTTAGGAAACACATATTCAGTATCCAAGTATTGAGTAACATCATTTCCAATACCTAATAAGTGGAGTCTTATCCTGCTTTTCCATGATGCAAAGTTGTCCTTGTTCAACTTAGGCACATCCCGTTTGCTCATCTTGTGTTCTTTAGCTTAGGTCTTGAAACCTTCCTTCTAAGCACACAAGCTCTGATACCAACTGTTAGAATAACTGAGAGGGCGGGCGGGGGTGAATTAGTGGCCTAAAAAATAATCCAATAAATCAACCACAAAAATTTATATCTCAAATATTAACCTCTAGTTATCTTTAGTCCTTCAAAATGTATGCCCTTAAATTATCTTATCAAATAACTACTTCTTGGAGTCCACTGTTAAACCTTATTCTTAAGCTTTACCAAATAGTAGTCTAGCCTTTACTGAAATACAATAAATAAATTAGTGTTTACTGATCAATCCTATTTTAGTAATGTGTAAAGAAAAATATTAAAGTAATGAACCATAAACACATTTGACACATGTATTTTTAAGGTGGAAACCCTGTTAAGAGAAAAACCACTTGGGACCGGTAACCCAAAATTTTCCCTCTTCTAAAGTGATCTTGGTGAAGAGCCAACCCTATTAAAGGTTACAAACACACTGTTAAGTGCGACCTTGTTAGAGGATTTAAATATAATAGTTTGTCACTTGATATTTGGCATTTCACTATGCTATCTTCATGAGAAAATTTTTGATACTCCTTGGGATGTATCTCAATATAAAAATGATAATTAAATCCTACTTGGTTAAGATACTTTCTGATCCAATGGTTAAACTAAAACAGTATATGATTTGTTCATATACATAATGTAAACTTGTAGATGTTCAGATCTATTGTAAGCTCACAATACCTTTCTGATCAATGTCTCTTTTCTATTTCTTTGCTCCACTTCTTTCTGCTCAGTGATGATGTGCTTCACTTTTGCTCAGTGTTCGTAGAAATATTTAGCTCTATTCTTCAGCTTGTTTGATTAGGACTATATGAAGTCTTCTTCACCAGTATTCTCTTCAGCATCTTTTTCTCTATTCACCCACCAATTCATAATGAATTATCTTGTCTCTCTTATAGACATGATTTCACTATTTCTAAGTCTTTGTCTTTTTTGTTCTTGGCATGATCCACAATTCTTGCCATTCTTGCTTTAAAGCATACTTCAGCTTTATTCTACAAATTTCTCCTTGACAACTAGAATAAAATAGCTTTAAAACTCTAGCTTATCTCTGGCTTTTAACTTATCGACAAAAAAAATGTGATCAACCAGTTAACTCCATAATTAGCTCTTTCTAACTAAGTCTTTTGTCATTTTTGAACTTCAGTTCTTATCGGTGTTTAACTCCTTGTTTTCTCGGTCTTGACTTCAGTTGTCCTCGGGCATCTCTATCTGTCGGGGTTGTCTGTCCATCGGGAAACACTGTAACTTTCAGTTCTGCTCAGGTATCACTTAGGTTCTACTCAGGTATCACTTAGGTTCTACTCAGGTATCACTTAGGTTCTACTTGGTAATGCTTGCTTGAGCAAATTTATTGGGTATCATTGTGACTCTTCTCTCCGGGTTCTCTATCCGTCGGGGTGCACTGTCCGTCGGTGTTTGTTGTCACTTGGTGTATACTGAACTTTTATGCATTACTAATAGCATAACCTTTATCTCCTTGGTTCTTTGAAGTCTTTGACACTATGTATATATAACCAATTAGATTATATCAAGTTGAGATTAATGACAATACAATACATTAACTGATTTAATGTCTTGCATTAACTTTTTGTAGCTCGATGATCAACTTAACATCTTCAAACATTCAATCAGTTATAGTTCATCATTGAGAACTTGTATTGATGTAGATCATACTTGATTACTTCACCTTCTTGTGCTCCAAATTCCCTTTGATCTGATAGTCCTTTCCAATGGATTAGGTATTGAAACTCTGCATTATTCTTTGTATTGATAGGCTTCATCTTCACCTTGGGTTTCATCTTGTACACACAAAGTTGTGCCCTTTTTGGCTTAGCACCTTGTATCTGATGTCTTTTGTCCTGATGGATGGCATGATCTACCTCAACACCTTTCTCCTCTTCAACAACCCTTTCCTCTTCCTTTCTAATGTCAAAGTCAACAACATGACATATAACTTGTGACTTGAATTTAGGCCAAACAAATTCATCTCTCTCAAACTATTTGATCAATTCAAAAACACAATATACTACACCCTTAACTTCGATCCCTTGGAAGGGCATGTCTTCCCATTCATGAAAACTAAATTACTACCTTGTACTACCATCTACTACCACATCAACATGTCCATGCCAAATTTTTTGAACTTCTAATGGTAATTCATCAATTGTCATTGTTGTAATAATAGTCATAAGTGTACTTACCACCTTACCATCTAATTCTTTCTCTTTACTTGACTCTTTCTCTTCCTTTATCAACAAGGGTTCTTTAATTTCTGATTTTGTTTCCCTTACTTTCTTTGAAATATCTTTTGAATAGTCCATTAGATCTTCTTTACTGGTAAATGCCAACTTTCAATCTCAAGTTTGATTCATTTTTCTATTTCCTACATATCCTTTCTCATTTTTTCCACAACTTGCCTCAACTCTCTAATCTCTTGATCAATATCCATTTGTTGTGTCTTCTCTTTTTTCTTCTTTATCTCTTTTTTCTTCTTTATTTATTTTTCCTCTTATTTTGTCTTTTATTTCGTCTCTTTTTAACCCTCAACATGAAAATACCTCCTTAAAAAATCCATCTCTCTTCAAGCAAGTTTCTTTCACCTTGCTTCTTTTTGTCGTTTCCTCACCTAGGTCTCCTCTCTTTTTCTCTAGCTAGTATTTTGGAAACTAGGTTCTCTCTTCAACCTAAAATAAGGCAACACACAAAAAAACACTTCTAACTCACTTTTCCTAGACCTTCTGAGATCTGATACCAATTGATGCAAAGGTAGGGTTCTTGTCAACATAATGCAAGAATATTCCATAATGGGCTCATATCTTTCCCTTAACCCAAAGAAGAAACCATGTAGAAGATTCCCCTATCAAGGATAGACTTTTGACACTTCAATACTTCAGATAAACACATAATCTTCTTATTTTAATCCCCAACAAAAATTCATCCTTACCTATATAATTTTAGGGTTTCTTCATAATGATCTAATGCCCCTATAAGGTCACAAGACAACCAAAAGTGCATTAAGGTTCCAAACACTCCATCCAACCATTGAGACAACTTATACTAAGTCAAAACAACATGGTCAATCCCATTTGAGACTCACAAGAACTATGGTTTTCTCAAACCCCAAGGTACACTCTCAAACAAGTTTCTTTTCTACTAGCCCTCACAAATGAAAAAATAGGGCACAATTTTCAACACTAGGAATATATCCAAAAACCAGATAGATATTAAACTACCCTTTTGGGAGTTATAAAACATATGAAAATTAAATAATATGGTTGCTTTAAAACACCTCAGTCAACAGAGGACTAGTAATCTATTCATTATGCCTAATTAGCCCTCTTTTCCAACGCAACAACTAGAACTCTTGACCAAATATTTCTAATATTACCTAAAAAGTTTGAATTAAGTCACATATGGATTGAATCACCTATCTCAAATATTTTACATGACCATTCTTCCCACATTTTACAAAGTCATTGCCATTGTCCAGTCAATCGGGCCAAAAATACAGGGTCAACATACTAGAGCATCATGATTTTGGTTCCAAACAAAATTTTCCATTCCTTAAAACTATGAAATCTAAAAATACACTCACAAAGACTTCATTCAGCCAAATCAAAAAAATTTTAACTTGTGGGAAGTGCCATAAATCTTTATTTTGTATCCAAACCCTCAGTTGCAAAGGTTTTAGATGTAATTATGGAAAAATTGCATTATCTTGCTTGAAACTACATGAAAATCAATGAAATCGGGTTCAAATGAAAGGTGATAACATTATCCATCCCCCTCTATCATGTTAAGATCATCATGTCACTACAAAATTGCATAGAAATGATTGTTACAATCACCAAATTGTAAAGAATGAGGGAACAATTATGTTTCTATTGATTAATCTTGCTCTAAATACATCTCGCACCCCCCTTTGGTTGAAGAAAAAGGGTGTATATAAGGTTGGGAGACCCATTCCAACCATTTTTAAATGATATTTGAAATATAACCAACATGACAACTTCTTTTTCCACTTAGAGCAACTTTTGCAAGAAAGTTGTAACGACAACTTTTCTTGCAATTTTACAATTTGAATCCAACTTTTACAATTGACCCTGATTGACCTAAAATCATGGCCAATAGGCTTCACAGACCTATTTTAACTCATAACAAGACTAAATATGAAAATTCTCTTCCTAGACCCAAATTCCATCAATTTGACCATAGGAGTAACATTGCCAATTTTGCACAACTTTATATCTTGATGACCAAATGACTAAATTACACGATTAATTAACAAGGAATGGTCTATTAAGACCTTATTACATAAAAAAATACTCAAAAACACCTTATAATAAACTCAAAACCATGATATTCTAGGAGAATATTTATGGCTTATAGTCATTATGGATGTCATGACTTTCATAATTTGCATCTTTATGTTGAATATCACTATTTCTTCATAGGAGCTTGAGGGTTTATAGTTCTCTATTGTAGTCCATGGTTTTGGTATTTTTTATTCTTCAAACCCTTGTCAATATGTGTTTATCTCTGACGTCTTTGTCAAACCTTATCCTCATCTGATTTTGTAGGATAAAGACTCACAAGAGTCATTGCAAGTCGTGACTTCATCTTTGCATACTTGCATCTTATGTTATTTTATACAGGAATTTGGAGGTTTTTCCTTTTGCGAGGTGTGGTTTTAGGTTTAAACCTTGTCATTATTATAAACTTCATGGGTGTTTCTTGTTACTACATTATTGTAGAGATCTCTATTTCTCTATTCACAATGCAACTAGTCTTCTGACTATTATGAATGTTCATGATCATGGTATTTTTGGTCCACGATAGTGCTTCCTCCTTTGCTCAAACCATGTGGGATTGTCATTCTCTAGTTTGAACCAAGCTTTGACAACATCTGGACCACTTTCACCATTTACTTTATCATTTGCACTCTTTGTCCATTTGAACACTAATATTTTATTTCATTGTTCTGAAACGATCATCTAATGTGTTCAAGTGTGCAAAATATCACTATATTTAATCATACAAGGTGACCTGCTCTGATACATGGTACTATTTTTCAAATGATTTCTTGATTTTGTGTTATTCACATGTGAAAACACCTTTAGATAGTTAGCTTAGCTTGCCTTATTTTACTTCATTTTATATTAAATTATTTACATCATGTCAATGAACCAATCTTCCAGAACAAAGCACATTCTCTTGGGAATAGTGTAAGGCTCTTTGTGATCAATGAGAAATTTTGTATGGAAGCTTTCAAAATAGTGAACCCTTGAAGAATGACACATGCAAACTTTTATAACGGTCAATGATCGTACCATAAATATATCATATGATATAATTTCTATTATAATGTTATTTGTCTATAACAATCACATATTGTCCATTATATGCGCTTGGTATCATTGTTATTACAAACATCTATCAATCCTCCTATAAAAATCCATGCAAGATTTTGTCACCTCTGATAAAAAATACATACCCGCTTTTTTCATGAAACTATTGCTCCAAAGTGCCTTATTGCATACCATTGTTCCATCTATTGTGATCTCTCTTTTCCTTCTATTATCATTATTAAAATAATTGTTATTAAGCATTGGATTTCTTATCATCACCATAGAATGTGACATCAATGATTTTATAGATATTTTGACCTTTGAGAATGGATATCATTGTTTTAACTGTATTGCATTTGCCCTCAATGCTCTAAAGAAAATACCTCATAAAAGGTAATAAAATACATCTATTCAAGGAAAGAGAAGATTGTCTTTTTCTCCGTTTGATGATTTTCCTCTTGCAAGCTTCTTAAATGCCTTGATGACTATCCTTTATGTTTATGATAACTTTTTTAACTGTTATACACCAAATTTGCACCCTATTAAACTTGCAAGTCTAATGATCTGGTATAACATAGGAATCACTTCCAGGTTGTGTGACCTTTGCTAACTGAAGTGAAACCTCTGGATTCTAGGCCGGTTCCTCTTGGATAATCACCTATTTTCTACTCTTTAAACATGAAAAGTAAAATTGGGAGGAAAAGGGAAGAAGGAGAACTGAAAGGAAAATAAAGCAAATTTTAACCTACAAGGTGATGCACCAAAAGTGACATGAATCACAATATAATGACCAAGAACTAGGATGAAATTATTGAATTAAGACAAGTATAACTTCCTAGATAGGTTTGTAGAAAGTGTTTCATAGAGAGGTATAAAATGAAAAGAGGCTATTCAAGGAAAGAGAAGATTTCACAAACAATAGCATATCCAAGGAGATAGACACAGACTATGACCTGCAAACAAACATCCACTCTAGAAAATAGGCACATGAATGAGACAAAGATAACAAGGGATAAACAAAATCCACAAGATTAGCCTTATCAAATCATCCACAATAGTACACAAAGATGCAAAAAAGAAAGAAAAAACTTGGAATAACTCACAACTTCTTCAATACTCAGCCAATATATTGTAGGGTAGGAAAAATACGACAAAAATATCTCAAAACACATGAGAACTTGAGGGTAGGAAAAATACCACAAAAATTCCTACATAAGCCTTGGAAGACTGATAATTACAGACACATGAAAAGTTTTAGGACAAAGAAAATGTCACAAAAAACTTCTTACATAATCGAACCTATTTACAAAAGAACAAAAAACAACAACTTATATACAACCTCCCCCAGCACACAGGCTTGGGAGTCAATCCATTTGATCAGATTAGGAAAGAATTAGAGTTACAATAGATATCCATTAAACAATGTAGAAACCCTAAACCAATCAAGTCTAATCATCAATGCACTCAGGAAATATCTCAAACAATCAGATATAGTCATGAAGATATCTCCCATCACCATAAATTTGAGCAGAAAAGTTAGATGATCCATCTACTTTGTCTGTGACCTAGAACATGTCGACACCACCATGAAACTCTGAGAAGCAGATTTGAATATTTTGAATATCAGATCCTAACAGTCACAGGTGGTGAAGAATGTACGTATTGACAAATTGCAATAAGACTCAGTTTCCTATTTAAAACATAGTCATAGATATTTTCTTTATCTTTATCTTATCTTTAATCCTGGACTTGATTTAGACATGTGGCACCTTGTCACATTTCCTTGAACTTTATCAATCTTCATCTTCACCATTAAGGCAAAGTACCCATCGTCTAATCTATCAGAACTTGCTTTATCTTTATATTACCTTTGGCATTGACTTCAACTTTGAATTGGACACGTGTCAACAGAGCGCATTATCTCAATAGTTAAACAAATTCATCTTGGTCTCTAAGCCTTTACACCTGCCATTCAATATTTCTTAACTACAGTGTCTTTACTGCTCTTCAAACCTAGGACCCATGACATCATCTATGCTAGATGTCACCATGGAGAAATGCCTCAATGGTTAGATCTCAATTACTTTTGCTGTAAGGCTTTACGCCATTCACATGATCAGATACAACTTAATCGGTCTTTAATTTACTTTTTGACCTCAGCCTAGCCGACCATGGACACATGTCACAATGGTGCAATGGCTCAAACATTAACTTCATTCATCTTGGCCATAGAGGAAAAGCATTGACCGTCAGATGTGTTTCTTTCATTTGATCTTTATCTTTAAATTTCTTTTAACCTAGACACCTGAAATCCTTGTATCTCCAAGTCACTAGATCTTGGTCTTAACCATAGGTCCATTGCAAGATTCATAGATAAATCTATCTCAGGGTCTCCAGAGTCATTCTTTAACTCTGAGTTATCACGAGACCTAACGATAGTTGTGAGAGTAGAACACAATCAACAATCCAGAACTTGAACCTGATAGACTTCACTTTAAATTTGATTCATTCTAAGATAACATGACTAAGCATATCTCATAATCTCTAAGGCTTTGGCCTAACCATGGTTTAATTCAGAGATCTAGTGCACATCAATCGATTAGAACTTGATCATGAACACATGTCTACATCTGAGTCTTTATCTCTGAATCTCCAAATAGAACTCAACTAGAGCTTGATCTTGACTCAAGTTTATCTGGAGATCAAGAGATAAAGGGATCACTGAATCTCTGAATGATTTCACTAACCCTTGGTCTACTCCTAGATCTAGCACCATCTGTAAGATTAAAACATGATCGACGACCTGTGTGTGATCTCTAGAACTTATTTGACTTGACCATTTCATTTTGAGATCTAGTGCTAGCCCTCTGATTTAAACATGAACAGAACCTGATCAACGACATGTGGTTGATCTCTAGATCAAAATGAGATATTCTTTTTCATTTCGAGATTAAGAGATAGACAAGGATGTTAAAGCGCACATGGAAAAAGAGACACTTAAGTCATTTGAAAAAGTAACATGAAATTAGAACAAGTCAAGTAAGAGACAGGGCTTTAACATGAATTTATCAAAGACTTAGGGTTTCTAGACCTATAAATAACAAGGACCTAGGCTTTTCAAGAAATGAACAAAGGCTTAAACCAGGCCTAGAAATAACAAGGACTCTGGAATAGGCCTGAAAAATATGGAGAACAATGATAAAGACTAGGAACATGAACATAAACCATAAAAGTTAGGCTCTACCCTTGTGGGAGTCACATTTACTCCACTTGTAGCCAAAATTTTATAGGATGGGAAATTTGGGTAACATTTTTGGCTATTTCTACTAGATGTCAGCCAACTAGACACATAAAACTAGTGACCTTATGACATTCCATTGGGAAAGGAGTCTGTATTAAGCACAAAAGAGACTTGGGAAGTAGGAGGAGGAAACAACAAACCAAAATAGGGAAATAGCTATATACAAGAAGAAACAACTATTGTGCACAAGCACTTTGAGGAAAGTAGAAAAAAATAACCTAATCTAAACTAACCAGTACATAAACTGGTCAAACAAAACCATTCACTGGAATGCTAAAATAGCTACCCTTTCTCCTTAGGATATCTTGCATTGAATGCATAAGGATAGATAATAAGACACGAGGCACATAAAAGTATGTCATAAAATATAGAATTGGCTCTTGAAAAATGGGATCAAACTCACTCACCTCAAATTGATCATATGAGGATGTTTCATTAAACTTCTGCTAGGCCAAGTATTTGATGGGACAACCTCTTGAGATGACATACTTGGAGCTCTCTTTGTTATTTTCAGAATCCTCATGTTTGTATTGCATTATGAATATCCATGTCAACTCCTCTTCCATGGTCAAGGGATTATCATCTTCTATTAAACAGGCTAAGAGATCATCAAAACTATCAAATCTTTGAAGGCCTTTAGGAACAACTGGTTTCCTATCATTAAGATCCACACACAAATCTTCCATGATGCTCCCCAAATAATTTTCCCCAAGTTTTTTGTCAACTTCTTCATATTGGAAAGCTTCCTCTTTAATTTCAAGTTCATGAACTAGTTTGTCATCATAATGGCCTACTCCCTCTAGCTGTTGAAAAATTGTAGATGTGGTCATGACCATATCTTCCTCATCCTGCTCAACAAAACTAGGTAGCTCATCAAACAAAGACATGGAATCTTCCTCTTTGTAAATCCCTTTCTGATGGTGATCCTTCTATCCTAAGTGACCTTCATCCATAGGTAATGGCATGTCTTCTTCTCCTTCAACAAAAAGGGGAATCTCATCAAATAAATCAACCAAGAGATCAGGCTGAGTATCAATCTCCATTTCTTCACCTTGTTGTCCCAACTTGTCACAGTCATCACTCAACACAAACACCTCTAATTTTCTCTCCTCTTCATCATATGAAAGCTCATCCACCACAAGTCCTTTCCTTGATATTTGACTAGTATCCTTGAAAAGACTTGGCATCTAGTAGCCAGGAGGTGGAGTCCATGAAAGTTGCCACGACAGTTCAATATCTTGAGAGACCTGAGGGGTCTCTTGGGATAAACAATTATTTTGAACAGACTGGTCTTGTAGAGTGGTGGACTGAATATCCTCAAGTATAGGCTCTTGGAAGGAATGATAATGCTTAAATCCTGGAATGTTAAATTAAGATTGTTCAGATGTAGACATAGGGGCATACCTTTTTTGAAGCTTGGAAAATTAAGGACTCTATCCTTCATCTGTTGCTTCTTTTTAGCCAACTCCTTCTCAATATCTTCTTCAAAAGATTGTTGCATCTCCATCTTAGGGAAACATGTTCAACAAACTACTGCTTCTTACTGCAACATTACTAACTTTTCTTCAATAGGAAACTCATAGTTTATGAAAATAGGTGAATAATCTGGATTTTCCTTCCAAAAGAACAGGTTTGAGAGATAGATTGTTGCTCAGGTGTTTTGTGTTGGGACCATCTCCCTGACTAGATTGTAGGGATGAAACGACCTCTGATTGAAATTCTTCCTTTGACCTTGATAATTTTCTTGATATTGTGGTCTGCTTTGCTGATAGGATTGTCCTTGAGCTTGGTACTGCTGGTTGAGACCTTTCCTTTCATATTAATCAACTCATTATTCATTGACTGCAATAAGCTCTTAATTTCTTGTAACTCTTGGGAAGGGCTCACTTTTGATTCTTTATTGCTTGAACTAGCTTGAGGCGCTACTATAGCAGGTATATGAGTGAATGGAGTAATATGAAAAGGCATGTGGGGTTGAATAACAGGGATGATAGGGTAGAATTAGGGTTACAATAGACATCCATTAAACAATTTAGAAACCCTAAACTAGTCAAGTCTGATCATCAATGTACTTGGGAAATATCTCAGATGATCAAATGTAGTCATGAAGATATCTCCCATCACCATAAATTTAAGCAAAAAAGTCAATTGATCTATCTAATTTGTCTGTGACCTGGAACACATCGCCACCGCCATGAAACCCTAAGAAGCAAATTTGAATATTTTGAATATCAAATCCTAACAGTCATAGGTGGCACAGAATGTCTATATGGATGGCTTAGAATAAGACTTAGTTTCCTATTTAAAATGTAGCCGTAGATCTTTTCTTTATCTTTATCTTGTCTTTAAGTACAAACTCAATTTAGACATGTGGCACCCTATCACATTGCTTTGAACATTATCAATATTCATCTTGGCCATTAAGTCATAGTGCCCACCATCAGATCTATTAGAACTTGCTTTATCTTTATCTTACCTTTGGCACTGACTTCAACTCTGACTTGGACATGTGTCAACAGGGCGCATTGCCTCAATGGTTAAACAAATTCATCTTGGTCTCTAAGCCTTTATGCATGTCGTTCAATATTTCTTAACTATGATGTCTTTACTGCTCTATAAACCTGGGACCCATGATGTCATCTGTGCCAGATGTCACCATGGCTTAATTCCTCAATGGTTAGATCTCAATTAATTTTACACTAAGGCTTTACATTGTCCACATGATTAGATACAACTTGATCGATATTTACTTTACCTTCTGACCTCAGCCTAACCTACCATGGATATGCATCACAATGGCTCAAAAATTAACTTCCTTCATCTTGGCCATCGAGGAAAAGCACTGACTGTCAAATGTGTTTCTTTCATTTGATCTTTACCTTTAACTTGCCTTTAACCTGGGCACCTAAAATCCTTGTATCTCCAAGTTGCTAGATCCTAGTCTTAACCCTAGTTCCATTGCAAGATTCAGAGATAAATCTATCTATGAATCTCCACATGCATTCTTTAACTCTGAGTTTATCACGAGACCTAGCGACAACCTCGAGATTAGAACATGATCAACAATCCAAAACTTGAACATGATAGACTTCACTTTAACTCTGATTCATTTTGAGATCACGCGACTGAGCATATCTTGCAATCTCCAAGTATTTGGACTAACCATGGTTTAATGCAGAGATCTAGCACACATTGACTGATTAGAACATGATCATGAACACCTGTCTACATCTGAGTCTTTATCTCTAAATTTCCGAATAGAAATCAACTAGATCTTGATCTTGACTCAGGTTTATCTGGAGATCAAGAGATAAAGGGATCACTGAATCTTTGAATGATTTCACTAACCCTTGGTCTACTCTGAGATCTAGCACCATCCATAAGATTAAAACATGATCGATGACCTGCACGTGATCTCTAGAACTTAGTTGAATCGACCATTTCATTTTGAGATATAGCGCTGGCCCTCCGATTTGAATATGAATAAAACCTGATCAACGACTTGTGCTTGATCTCTAGATCAAAAGGGAATATTATTTTTCATTTCAAGATTAAGAGATAGACAAGGAGGTTATAACACACATGTGAAAAGAGACACCTAAGTCATTTAAAAAAGTAACATGAAATTAGAACAAGTCACGTAAGATGTAGGGTTTTAACATGAATTGCTCAAAGACTTAGGGTTTCTAGACCTATAAAGAACAAGAACCTAGGGTTTTCAAGACATGAACAAAGGCTTAAACCAGGCCTAGAAATAACTAGGACTCTGGGCGAGGCCTGAAAAATATGGAGAACAATGACAAAGACTAGGAACATGAATAGAAACCATACAAGTTGGGCTCTACCCTTGTGGGAGCCACATTTACTCCACTTATAGCCAAAATTTGACAGGATGGGAAATTTGGGTAACATTAACAACACCTTTAACATCTTATGTCTATCCTTTTTGACTGATTTTGTGATTGTATTTCATCAACATATTTGTTTTTTTTTTTCTTTTTTCTTTTGAGGGCACTTAAGTTCATGAGGCCTTAATCTAAAATTATTATCTTTCTTGATCTTTTGGACTACTCTTTGCTACTTTAATTTTTAGTTCAATCAAGCAACTATTTATGATTTACGACACTGAACTCATCAACTCACTATTATGAGTGATGTATACTTTCTTAATTGAACTAAAAAGCATGGTGCTTCTACACTTATTCTCTACTTAACAAATAAGAGGGAAGCATGTTGAGATCAACCCTTGTGGGAGCCCATTTAACCCACATGTTGCAATATTGTCACAAAGTGATCAATAATAAAAATATACATATACCTTCACAGTAAAAAAACATGTTAGATAAAATAATGAAGTTTGAATTTGAATGAAAACTGATGATGTTTTGCTTCTTTCCTCTGATATATGCGATGACTACATTTTTTTAAATACCTTATGAAAGAAAACTAAAAATTTGTTGATATTGCATATGAAATGATTAGCCATCCTGAGCTATAACACCAATTTCTTCCATCTCTTGCACGTATTTCTGGGTAGCAGAGCGAAACAAACTGGAGATATGTGACAATTCAACCTTGGGGATTTTTTATTCAGGAAATTATAGATCCCTACTCATTTTATATGCTTTCTATCTTTTGGTAAACAAATTGTTGTTTTGAATGTAACTCTAAAATACCCAAAAATGTTTAAGAACAATTGAATACAACAGTTGGGAAATAGTTACTTGAAAACCTATTTTCCCTCTGAATTAGAAGGTATAGCTCCCTTATGTGAATAATATTCAATGAATTTTGATATTTCCTAATCTAATAGAGGTATGCTCTTAACCCGAGAGCAGGAGAGGTAAACCAAGCTAAGTCTAGATAGAAAATAGCTCAGGCGAAGTAAATACAATTCTAAATCTAGCCAATTCTGAGATCTTATCAATCAGATTAACTCCCAAAACTAGTGATGCATGAACAATTACTAAAAATGCAGATGCAAGACTGAAGATTATCAATGCAATGATATTGAGTCGATCTATATCATAAGAACATTCCCAAAACTCATAATAGCAACTGATTTTCCCCTTAATTAGCTGTATCAAATCATAATACAGAATTCTGGTTTGAATACAAATTACAAATCTAATTCAAAAGAGACGTTTGAATTCAATAGAAAGATAAATGAAATGCAATGGAATAGTTAAAGAAATGGCATTCAGACGTACATAATTGACTCAGCAAAAATTTTATTCTTCACACCAAAATTTAGCCAACCTTTTTATTAATTTTGGGAATAATACATATAGAGTACCAAATTGGACCATTACAAAAAGGAGTAACCGAAACGGTTCAACTTTCCCAACCATAAATGATAACCAAAGGTTTATCTGTTACAAAACTATCAAAAATAGAACAAGGGGGAATATATCTATGATTCAGTTTCCTTCTCCTTATCTAATTTGGCCCTATAGGCGGTTACAATAGTGATGACTTGGATGAGCTCTTCACGTCTGTTGACGTGGACATTGGTGTAATGGACGAGCCATCTGGAATGTTCTTTGGCTAGAGTTTGATCGCATCTCTCTGATCTTGCAATTCCTCCATAGCTCTAAAGATGCATCCACTCAATTGTTGGAGCTCTGGTACCTTGTCTAGGTGAGAAGAAGATTGCTCTGCTAAATTATGCAGATAATCTGTGAATGACTTCTGCATGTTGACCACTCCAACAAGTGCTTTACCTTGACCACTGGTTTGTGATTCTGCATGAAGTCCTAAGAGGATTTTAAAATATTTACTCTATTCTTCTTGGACCTTAACATCAATTTGTTGTAACCCCTTCTCAGCTTGAATGATCATCTCGACCTTAAAATCTAGACTTTGGAGCCATTCGATCAAAGGCTCATCTCCCTTCTGTAGAATTTTAGCCTTTAGGGCTTCTTTAGTCTTCATCTTCACTGCCACATGCAATATGACTATGCATTCTTGGCATCTTACTCTTTCGACCGTGAGAGTTTGCAAATTCTTACCAATATTGTTCCTCTCTGTTTCCAGCCTTAGGAGAGTATTACCTAGCTGCTCAATAATTGCTAGGCCTTCGGATTCAAGCCTCTCGATCCACCTTTTGCCAATCTTCCCATAATGCCGATCTTCTTGCAACTTAGCCAGAATGGCTTGGTTCTCAGTAGCACTAGGATCAAAGGAGGTTTGGGTATTGGGAGCACTCGCAATAGGAGTGAGGAGTTGTCTGATGAAGTCAGTTAGCTGGGCCACTTCCACCTTAAGCTAAATTTTGGAAGTCTTGAGATCTTCGAGCTCTTCCTCTATCACTACATTAGTGGATTTCCATCAATCCACCTTGGTATCATGGCGAGCCAATCCCATATCAAATGACTGCAATTGAAAGTTCGAGGCCATTAGATCTTTAAGTCTGCCCTCCTTAGTGGGCTTGGATACTTCCATGGTGAAATGCCCTGTCTCAGGATCATGACCCAGAGTAGACATTGTCTTTGATTTCTTCTGCTTGCTTGTGGTAGCCTTGGGCTGAAAGGCCTGTGATATAGTGTCTTTGCTAGGATTGGCTTCCCCCACCCTCTTCCTTTTGTGCTCTAGAGTATTTTCTATCCATGACTCTACACTGGTAACTTTGTTGGCAGACACCAACTCTTCAATGAACAACTTCCTTATGAGCATAGGAGTCTGTTTAGGGTGGGAAGTGAATGGATTCACAGAAGTGGGTGAGGAGGAGATTAATTTAACAACTTGAGCAACCTCCTGTTGCTTGCCACCCCTTTCATCTGATTTTGTAGCAGAGGTACTATGACTATCCTCTCCTACTTCAACTATGATAGGGGATACCCACCTTGGAGTTTCTTGGGTTGAGGTCTCGACCAGAGTATCCACAACAATAGCACTAGCTGGCCTTTCAGACTCTATAAATTTAGGAAGCTTGACTGTAGACTTGAGTGGGTCTGACAAGACTGCTTCTTCAGTGGCTCCGATATCTAGAAGAGGACCCTCTCCACAGGTCTTCTCTAAGAGAGAAGTATTCTCAGGAGGTTCATCACCTCCTCTTGATGGTTGAATTGATCCTTTTGCAACTGTTGAGATTGTTGCTGATGAAGTGGTTGCAACGCTGGAGTTTGCTGAGCGGGAGGCTTCCTTTCTGACCTCTTCCTTCGGCCTGCAGTCCACTCAACCCATTGGAATGTTCTTTTGTAAATTCCTCCCATCAGAGCCTGCAAGTCACTTATTTCTTGGTCTAACATAGGTTTTGAGCTGATAGGGGTGGAATTTATCTTCTCCAAGTATGTATCATCGTACAGATGATTGCCATCATCTTCCAGCCCTTCTACTGTAATGTTAACATTGAACTTTTTGATCTGTTCAATGGTTAATCAAGCGTAGAATCTCTCCCTGCTCTCCAAGTCATCTTTGCAATTGGCCCAGTAGTATTCAATATCAGGTACATGATGAATTCCCCAAATCATTTGTAAGACATCTCTGGCATAATTAATTGGATCATATTGTGGCCTTAGAACGTCATAGGTTTCCAGAGAGAACTTCTTTGAGAATGTCTTAAGAACATTTTTTGCCTTTGACTGGGATGCAAAACTGTAAGCTCCAATGGTCATTGGGAATTCATAGCCTTTCTTCTTTGCCTCGGTACAGATCAGGTTCACTTGGAGCACTTGCCTCATCACCTCAATCAACACGATTGAACCGCCTCACAATAGGTGTATAATAATCATGCTCAAGGCCTTTCTTAAGAATGGTTCATTAAATCTAAGGACTACTTTTCCCATTATGAGGTGCATTTAACTTGTCAACCCAGGGATGTATACTTGAAATGGTCGGCACGATATGTGCACTAGGTTCCTTAAGGAGTCATTCTTCTTATGCTGCATGAAGGTAAAAATGCATAAAAGAAACCTACACTAGTGCTGCAGGAAAAGAACTGCAGGAAAAGAATACATTTATCTTCTTACTGGAATGAATGCTATAAATTGAAACTCTACTAAAACCTATGATTTCAACCTAAAACATCCATTATAACTATTCTTGCAGATGCTGCAGGAACACTCACAATTTGCGATGCTGCAGGAAGAAATTGTAACTTCTATCTGAAATACTAGAAATGCTGAAAATGCTGGAAATGAAATCTATTCTATTCTAACCTATTCCACCTCCCAAGTGGGCCCCCTTGGTCAGTTTCTACTAAACTATGAACATAGAATGTAAACCAAGAACTATTTCATTACATTTCAAAAACTCATTACATAGAAACAATACGTGGAACTTGAAATAGATTGTTGTGTATCAATTTTCTTCCAAAAAATTCTATCTCTATTTTGTTCTAGCTAAACTCAAACTATCAGTCCAATCCCTATATATAGAGGATCAAACATTTATTACAAAAACAAAAAAGAAACTATCTTGCTGAAAACATGTCAGAGAATAAGATGGAAAAGCAACAACCCGCGGCGTGGGTAGTAAAGCTCGGGTGACCAATCCAACGTAATGAAGTGCAGAGGGAATATAGTCACACTACATCCCCACGTCCTAGAATAATGGCTCCATTGTAGCAGTCATGTTTCCTGGTGCTGTAATGATCACTCCATCGTAGCTGGTCCTCAACAGTCCTCCTTGAATGCTGTCGACCACTCTCCAGCCGCTTTCTCTCCTGTCAAGTTAGTTATGATACAGAAATATTCAT
>MU224887.1:3246575-3259453 GCA_018584345.1 Thuja plicata
AATTCTCTTTCTTCTCTCCATTTCTTTCCACTTCTTCCAAACTTCTATCTTCCATTCGCTTTCACCCCACTTCTTCTTCTTCTTCTTCTTCTTCTTCTTCTCTTCTAATTCAATCTTGGGGCATAATATTTTGTGCTTAATGATCTACCTTGGTTCTGCGATCTTTATATCTTTCATCTTACATCAAGAATCTTATCTTTAGTTTGATTTGATCAAATTTATCAATTTGTTGTTTCTCCTCTATCTCATTTCAATTTTGATCACGAGGGGGCAGTACCTATCAAACTTCAATCTTTGAATCAGCTTTATCAATTATATCAATTTTTTTTGAGATTCTTGTCTCTGACATGTCAATTACTTATTTTGGTGTTGACTTTGTCTTTTTCAATTGTGTTTATTTTTGTCCTGATGTGTTCCCATTTCGACCACACGTCTGGGTTATTTTGTGATCCCATTTTTGACCTCACACTTCAACTGCATTCTTTGACTACATGTGTTCCCATGTCGACCACACATTTGTCAAAGAGGGGCAAATATATGTACCCTAAAATGGTCACCTAGACTGTGGGCCCCATTTATCATTTTATCAATTTATCAATTTTTTTGAATCAATGCTTTGCAACATTTTCAATTCAAATCAATTTCCTTGATCAAATTGTAATTAATTTAATTAATCAATTATTTCAATATTTCCTAAGGTTTGATCATTTTTATCTAATTAAAAGATTTAATCTCCCTTTTAATTAAATAAAATTCCTCTCATTTAATTAAAAGATTTAATCTACCTTTTAATTAAATAAAATTTCTCTTATTTAATTAAAAGATTTAATCTCCCTTTTAATTAAATAAAATTCCTCTTATTTAATTAAAAGATTTAATCTCCCTTTAAATTAAATTCATCTTATTTAATTAAATTAAATTTCTCCCATTTAATTAAATAGAATTCTTCTAATTTATTTAATTGGAAGAAAACCCCTCTTTTAATTAAATAAATAAAAATCCCCACTTAAAGCACTTTATTTGATGAAAAAAGCAATAAATTAAATAAAATCCCTTTTTCATCACATCTTCCTAAGTGGTGGGTTTTTGCCTCTTAATCTCAACCATTGATTATTTCTTTTTGCCTCTTAATCTCAACCATTCACTTTTCTTTATAAGGAAATCTCTCCTTCTCATTTGATGAATGAATCAATCATTCATATCATCTTTTTCATAGTATTGTTATGTTGCAGGTTTGGAGAGCAATTTTGGAGGAGGATTTGAGCACTTAAACTTGGCTATTGCAACTTCTCTATCTTCTTGTCTTCTTCTTCTTGCATTCATGGCTATTCATGTAGATTAGATTAATGTTTATTTTCATAGATTAAAATTGCATTTGTATCTTCTTTCATAGATTAATCATGCATTGTTATCATTTAGATTAATTTCCTTTGATGCATTGCAATCATATAGAGTAGATCTTATTTTTATGCATTTAAATCTCTCATTTCATGGTGTACTTGCATAGGCACTAACTAGGTCAATCTGAGGGCCTCCATTTCACACCTTTGCACTCCATGACTAGAGAGCTATGGGTCAATATTTGAGGCCTCATTCTTGAGCAACCTTGGATGGAATGATTCATAGAAGTGTGACAACATTTATGCACACACCCGACACCTTTGCAATACTCTCCTTAGATCATTTATATGATCTACTCTCTTTTTAGAGAACATGGTAAGATCATCCAGATACATGCCAATGATTTTGTTCTTCATATCACTAAAAGAAAGATCCATACCTCTCTGAAAAGTAGCTTCGACATTGATCAACCTGAAAAACATCCTGTGATATGCGAAGGTCCCCCATGGAGTAGTGAAAGCCATTTTATGCTGATCTACTTTCTCAACTTCTATCTAATTATACCCTGAGAAGCCGTCTAACATAGACATCATTTTGTCTCCAGCCATGATCTGTAAGAGGTGATCCATGTTGGGAAGGGCGTAGTTGTCTTTCAAAGAAGATTGATTTAGATTTTTGAAGTCTACACAGATCCTTATTTCTCCATTCTTCTTCCTCACAGGCACTATGTTCGCAACCCAGGTAGAGTGATGGATGGGGAATATGATCTTTGCTTTGAGAATTTTATCAACTTCCCTGAATATGGCATCAACAACTTTGGGGTTGTAGTTCCTTTGCTTCTGCCTGAACGGAGTAGCCTTAGGTTTTAAAGGAATCTAGTGTTTGAATTTCCCATTCATAAAAAATTTCAAATCTTCATAGCTCCAGGCGAAAACATCTGAGTATTCTAGAAAAAGCTTCCTGGCCTCATTACTTTCTTCTTCAGTAAAACACTTCCTGATATTGATTATCTTGGGGTCTTTTTCAGTTCCAATATTCGTTCCTTCATATTCACTAGTGGTAGGCCCTCTTTCGATTCTTTTCTTCTTCACAAAAGTGTCATGTCTATTGAAGAGCTTTTCAAGAGTGACCAAATGGGGTAGAATGATATTACCTTGCAATTGAATAACATATGACTTATCTTTCTTCAGCTCATCTTGGCAGTTTCCTTTACGGTTTCCACGAACATCTTTATGGAAGTCACCATCACTCTCTAGAAAGAGAAGGAGATTCTTGTCATCTTCAAAAACTTGCCAATCTTCCATGTTATCGGGCACAGATGGTCGATATATAACCTCCAATTGGTATTTTTTATCTTTGAATTATGGGTGGGGAAGTAGTAATGAAGCTGAGACAGCCAAAGAGTCCACTTTGGAATTCAACTCTCTTGGCACAGATTCGATAAAAAAAGCATCCAATGCTTCTATTTCGTCCCATACTCTATTTCTATAGTTCTTCAACCTGTGGTTCTTTATAGAATATTGATTCTTGACTTGACATACAATTAGCTCAGCATCACCATGAGCTCTCAGAATTTTCACACCTCTTTCTTTTGCAGCGATAATCCCTAACAAAAAGGCTTCATACTTGGCAGTGTTGTTGGTGTTTCCGAACTCTAATTTGTAAGCCAAGGGCTCACATACTCCATCTGGTGATATCAAAACCACACCTGTACCAGATCTTGACAACACACAACTACCATCAAATTCAAGAGTCCATATCTGTGGTGGTATTTCTTTGGCAGAAAATTGCTTTTCCTCTTCGGCGGTTTTCATTTCTTTCTCAGGATCATCGGTGAACAACATATAATTTCCAAACTCCAATTCTTGATACAAGATTTGAGCTTTAGGGTCATCAGATTTCAACACTGTAAACTTAGCCTTCTCTTCGGGAATCAGGAACCAGTTTAATATTTTTATTACCTACTGGGATTAAGACTTGGGACCAATCCAACTTTATCTCCCCTCCAAGGTCTCTGCAAAAACTCCTGCTTAAAAACAACCCGTAGCTAGCAAGTATATCAGCAACAAGGATTGTTAGCAACATCTTCTTCTCGGGATGTGTTGCTAAGGCCACTTGAGTATCCTTAATTTGGCCAACCAGGGGTACTTTCTTGGAATCCATGGAGTAACACCTACCATGAGCTTTAGTGAGAGTAAGTCCCAAAGCTTTGGCCACAGTTGATGGCATTACATTGTCCGAGGCTCCGGAGTCTATTATACAATTGCTCAACCTGCAACCGTTAATATATAAAGATACATAGAATAGGTCAGGCTTTTGGCCTGGGAAGGTGGATAAAATGGATGACTCCCGCTGTTCAACTGGGTCTACAAATAAAGACTCATTCTCTATAGTAGTCATGACATTTTGATTTAACTCTCGGCTCCCTCCTTTACAATAATCTACTAGCTTTTGCAACTCAACAGGATTAGACTTAAGATAGTCTATGGGAGAAATATGAATTCTGGAATCTCTACAAAACTGAATAATGTCAAAAGAATTTTGTTCCTTACCTAGTTGTAGAATCCTCAGACCTTGATTAGACTCCTTTGAATTGGACGTAGATGCCTCATTATTTTTAGGTGGTGATGAGCCACGACCTTTATCCTTCTGACTCTGGGTCAGGACCGTATAAGAGGTCCCATTTATGGTGGCATAACATGTTGCTTCTTTCTCTAAATCTGATTCATACTCTAAATATAATTTTTCAGAGTCGCCATGTGAGTATGAATCTGGTTCAGCCCCAGACACTCCAGCATTCCACTCATTGGTCTGATGCATTTGCTAAGCATGAGCTACATCAGGGAAGCTTTCCCCATCATGATCTGTGGTTAAGTGGAAGGCACACATGTTTCCTCTTTTAGGAGGAGCCTCTATCGCTAGTCTCTGTGGTGGAGTAGTTAATTGTAACATTTTTCCTTCTGCATTCCTCCCGTTGTTATGTCTTCCAGGCTGCTCCTGAAAGTTTCACTGGTAGGGATTATTGAATCTGGGAAGTTGCCTCTTGAAGGTAGTGAATTCATTAGACAATTTTTGGATCATCTCATCAGATGACGTAGTATTGCTACTACTGGCTCTAGACTGTATCTCTCTTTTCCATTTCCCAAATGAAATCATGTGGTCCTCGATTTCTACAACAGTTCTCTATGTGGCATCCAAATTTGCAAGGTTCATTCTCCTTAAATCATAATTGATGTCTAGTGGCATAGCACTTAATGAAGAAATTTTTCAAATTTCCCGCCGTAGGCCTGTCAACTGCTAGGATATGATTTACCATCTTGTTAAATTTAGCTATAAAATCCCTCATGCTGATTGATGGCTCTTTCTTGATAGAAGTCAATTGAGTCAATAGGGCATGCTCATCTTCACCAATCTTGAACCTTCTTTCAAAGGTAGCCCTCATAGTAGCCCAATTGGTAATAGAAGAATTAGGTAAATGATGAAACCAATCAGCGACGCCTTCGACGAGAGTCTCAATGAATAGTCTGACGGCCACATCTTCTTCTTGAACCGCTAGGATGTTAACTGAAGTGAAGAATGCAGAAATATGCTCATTTGTAGATACTTTCCCATCTCTATAAAATTTGGGAAAGTTATTTCTAGAGCCTGTAGGGAGAGGGTTATATGCTGCTAGTTGCAGGGGCTCGACTGCAGTGGCCCAAGGGAGTGCCATAGCTACTTGGGGTAAGTAGGGTGTTAGATTGACAATGGGAGGGGCAACTACTCTGTGCAATGTCAACACTTGGCAAGTGGTGGATAGCTGGGTGGTTTGTTTAGGAGGTGAAGAAGGTTTTCTCTGGCTCCTTCCAGTTCTGTTTCCCCGACGGGGTACTTCTAAAAGAACAAAATTAATATCCGCAAGCCTCTCGAAGACTGGGTCTGTGCTACCTTCTTTCCTGGTACTTCTGAGAAATCTTATAGGCTCCAGATTTTTGCCTAATGCTGTGGCCTAACTTCATGCTTTGCCCTTCTTAGATTTATTCTCTGTATGGCTCTTTCAAGTGCTTTTGCTCTAGTTTCTTCCTGCTCTAACACTTGACTGACGCTTCTATAGTGTTCGGTGCTCCTTCTGTATCTCCAGACAAAAGTATTTAATGAGGAAATGAGATCCTCTTGATCGTCTTGGAATCCAAGATTAGGTTGGAGCATAGGGATTATGTTTTAATGGGGAAACACCATCTCTCCTCATTGTATGCTTCTGGTATAATGACTGTTTGTTTCCCAACCAGAGTCACCAAAAATATGTAGGTAAACAGATTATTCTTTTGAATGTAACTCTAAAATACCCAAAAATGTTTAAGAACAATTGAATACAACAGTTGGGAAATAGTTACTTGAAAACCTATTTTCCCTCTAAATTAGAAGGGAAAGCTCCCTTATGTGAATAATATTCAATGAATTTTGATCTTTCCTAATCTAACAGAGGTATACTCTTAACCCGAGAGCAGGAGAGGTAAACCAAGCTAAGTCTAGACAGAAAATAGCTCAGGAAAAGTAAATACAATTCTAAATCTAGCCAATTCTAAGATCTTATCAATTAGATTAACTCCCAAAACTGGTGATGCATGAACAATTACTAAAAATGCAGATGCAAGACTGAATATTATCAATGCAATGATATTGAGTCAATCTATATCATAAGAACATTCCCAAAACTTAGAATAGCAACTGATTTTCCCCTTAATTAGCTGTATCAAATCATAATACAGAATTCTGGTTCGAATACAGATTACAAATCTAATTCAAAAGAGACGTTTGAATTCAACAGAAAGATAAATGAAATGCAATGGAATAGTTAAAGAAATGGCATTCAAACGTACATAATTGACTTAGCAAAAATGTTATTCTTCACACCAAAATTTAGCCAACCTTTTTATTGATTTTGGGAATAATACATATAGAGTTCCAAATTGGACCGTTACAAAAAGGAGTAACTGAAATGATTCAACTTTCCCAACCAGAAATGATAACCAAAGGTTTATCTATTACAAAACTATCAAAAATAGAACAAGGGGGAATATATCTATGATTCAGTTTCCTTCCCCTTATCTAATTTGTCCCTATAGGCGGTTACAACAGTGATGACTTGGATGAGCTCTTCATGTCTATTGACATGGACATTGGTGTAATGGACGAGCCATCTGGAATGTTCTTTGGCTAGAGTTTTGATCACATCTGTCTAATCTTGAAATTCCTCCATAGCTCTAAAGATGCATCCACTCAATTGTTGGAGCTTTGGTACCTTGTCTAGGTGAGAAGAAGACTGCTCTGCTAAATTATGTAGATAATCTATGAATGACTTCTGCATGTTGACCACTCCAACAAGTGCTTTACCTTGACCACTGGTTTGTGATTCTGCATGAAGTCCTAAGATGAGTTTAAAATCTTTACTCTGTTCTTCTTGGACCTTAACATCGGTTTGTTGTAACCCCTTCTCAGCTTGAATGATCATCTCGACCTTAAAATCCAGACTTTGGAGCCATTCGATCAAAGGCTCATCTCCCTTATGTAGAATTTTAGCCTTTAGGGTTTCTTTAGTCTTCATCTTCCGTGCCACATGCAACATGACTATGCATTCTTGGCATCTTACTCTTTCCACCATGAGAGTTTGCAAATTCTTACCAATATTGTTCCTCTCTGTTTCCAGCCTTAGGAGAGTATTACCTAGCTATTCAATAATTTCTAGGCCTTTGGATTTGAGCCTCTCGATCTACCTTTTTCCAATCTACCCATAATGTCGATCTTCTTGCAACTTAGCCAGAATGGCTTGGTTCTAAGCAGCACTAGGATCAAAGGAGGTTTGGGTACTGGGAGCACTCACAATAGGAGTGAGGATCTGTCTGATGAAGTTAGTTAGCTGGGCCACTTCTGCCTTAAGCTGAATTTTGGAAGTCTTGAGATCTTCGAGCTCTTCCTCTATCACTACATTAGTGGATTTCCATAATTCCACCTTTGTATCATGGCGAGCCAATCCCATATCGAATGTTTGCAACTGAAAGTCTGAGGCTGTCAGATCTTTAAGTCTACCCTCCTTAGTGGGCTTGGATACTTCCATGGTGAAATTCCCTGTCTCAAGATCATGACCCAGAGTAGACATTGTCTTTACTTTCTTCTGCTTGCTTGTGGTAGCCTTGGGCTAAAAGGTCTATGATATAGTGTCTTTTCTGGGATTGGCTTCCCCCACCCTCTTCCTTTTGCGCTCTAGAGTATTTGCTATCCATGACTCTGCGCTGGTAACTTTGTTGGAAGACACCAACTCTTCAATGAACAACTTCCTTATGAGAGGAGGAGTCACTTTAGGGTAGGAAGTGAATGGATTCACCAAAGTGGGTGAGGAGGAGATTAATTTAACAACTTGAGCAACCTCCTGTTTCTCCCTACCCCTTTTATCTGATTCTATAGAAGAGGTACTAGGGATATCCTCTCCTACTTCAACTATGACAGGGGATACCCACCTTGGAGTTTCTTGGGTCGAGGTCCTGACCAGAGTATCCACAACAATAGCACTAGCCAGCCTTTCAGACTCTATAACTTTAGGAAGCTTGACTGTAGACTTGAGTGGGTCTGACAAGACTGCTTCTTCAGTGGCTCCGATATCTGGAAGAGGACCCTCTCCACAGGTCTTCTCTAAGAGAGAATTCTTCTTAGGAGGTTCATCGCCTCCTCCCGACGGTTGAATTGATCCTTTTGTAACTGTTGAGATTGTTGTTGATGAAGTGGTTGCAATGCTGGAAGTAGCCTTTGCCAGAGTTCACTGAGTGGGAGGCTTCCTTTCTGACCTCTTCCTTCGGCCTGCAGTCCACTCAACCCATTGGACTGTTCTTTTGTAAATTCCTCCCATCAGAGCCTGCAAGTCACTTACTACTTAGTCCAACATAGGTTCTGAGCTGATAGGGGTGGACTTTATCTTCTCCAATTACGTATCATCATACAGATGATTGCCATCATCTTCCATCCCTTCTACTACAATGTTAACATTGAACTTTTTGATCTGTTCAATGGTTAACCGGGCGTAGAATCTCTCCCTGCTCTCCAAGTCATCTTTGCAATTGGCCCATTAGTCTTCAATATCAGGTAGATGATGAATTGCCCGACTCATTTGTAAGACATCTCTGGCATAATTAACTATATCATATTGCGGCCTTAGAATGTCATAGGTTTCTAGATAGAACTTCTTTTAGAATGTCTTAAGAACATTTTTTTCCTCTGACCGAGACGCACAACTGTAAGCTTCGATGGTCATTGGGAATTTGTAGCCTTTCTTCTTTGCCTCGGCACAAATCAGGTTCACTAGGAGTGCTTGCCTCATCACCTTGATCAACATGATCATGTCAGTAGGGTATCTGGGAAGCTTCAAAGGAAAGTCATCAAAACCTGCAAGACAAAGATATGAGAAATCCCCAAACTAAATAAAAAAGCATCTAAATTGGCTTATAAAAGCCATGGATTTAGGAGAAAATCTCCTCTCTGAACAACCTTGTAGCTCCCTGCACAATCTCATTGTAAAGGCGTCATTAACTATGAGATAATCAACATAACTCTTTTGTAGTTGCAAATAGGGGAAAAACTCATAGCTTTTTACGTCATCTGGAAATTCCTCTAACCTAGGGAGCACCAGCCAAATTTGAATTGTAGCCAGAATATACAGAAGGACCAAAGACATATAGAATTCATTCTGGAACTTGGCCCTATTGAGGGCGTCTGAGAGATTCTCACTCACCATAAGGGCCCAGTCAATGAAGTGATGATGGGAGCAGATTATTTGAACCAAGAAGAAATGTTGCTCAACAAAATTAAGAGCTTCACTCTCACCTCTAATCCTATGAAGCAATACCAGGATATCCATGATCTCGTGCTTTAGGTTTGCGCTGAATAATGTTTTGGGCAACTTGGCCTTAACGCTCTTTGGTTCTTTAAACCATGACTTCATGATCTCTCTCTTCCATACTGGTCTCTTCACTGAATATTCAGAGACCACCTGACAATAAGTCATTTCAGAGTATTTTGCTTGCTCTGGAATACAGAGGGAATTCTGGACAAACTCTTTATCAATAGAGAGGAGCACTGTGTTTTTAGGTAGAAGAATTTGCTTGGTGTCTGGGTCGTATCGAGCTATACATTCCCAGACCAATTTAGGAGCTTGAACTGCTATAGGAAAACTGGCAGCTTTGACTAACCTGCTCTCCTTAAGATTTTCTGTAATAGGATGCATCTGCTCCACTCTCAATCTATTATAGAAGTTTTTCATATTGAAGAACTTCAGTGAGGTATCTGAGATTTTGTGCCAATCAGAGATAATGCCGTTCATTCCATCGAATCCCACAAATTTATAAGCCATGTGAGTATGATTCAACCTAGGGATTCAAATTTCTCTTTGAGATACAGAGACAATGAGCAACTAGTCTTAGTGACTTTGAATTCAAACAATTTGGTGAACAATGGTGGTTCCAGTTCAAAATCTCCAACTGATTTTATAGTTTTTGAATTCTTACCATTTAACGGCTGACTTCCTGTGCCACACAAATGAAAAGACCTCTACATTAATGAACAAGTCCATTACAAAGTAAAATGGCTTTATTTGAATTAATTACTTTTCTTTACATGCCGTTAGGAAACATCTTTTCACTTTAGTAACCGTAACGATAACTTTCTTGAAGCGGCGGAAAATTACTTTTCCGCTTCTCCTTTGGGTGGAGAAATACTTTTGTAGTGCTCTCTGTCTGAAAATCTGCCAAAGGAGAATTCTGGCCTATAGGGGTGCCAAAATGATATATGTTGATTCCATTGGCCTTTTTATATGCTGGATCTCTTATGGGATGGATTATTCTTCAAAATTTCTTCACCTTGATAGTTTGGCGGAAAACACACTTCGCGAGTCAAAACCCACCTGTAGGAGTAGAGGAGAAGCCATTTTATGCTTTTCTGCCTATGAGCTAACTCCATGAATTTTTCTTCCCTTGATCATTTCTTTTGTTTCCCATAGGTTTGATTCGAGTGCTCAAAGCTTTCTTGTTCCCGACTTCCTCATTTTCCATCTTTATTTGCCTCTGATACTCTTAAGTCTGTCAATTGCGGAAAGTGTACTTTGCAGGTGATTTTTCGCCATGGAGAAGCTAAAATTTGATTTCCCGCCAGTGCTGCAACCTGAAGATATGAGACAAAAAATTTCATCTATATGTAAGACTGAGGTTAGAATCTTTCAAACCATGGCCTTTACCGGATTGGGAACTTAACCTACCCAATAAAAATATGATTTTAGACCCAGATTTTTCTCGGCTTGAGAAGGAGAAGGCAGATTTGGGAAATCTGATAAAGGCCTTCTAGCCTAAAGGGATCTCTAAACTTAGACTCCGGACTTACATGAAACTTCCAAGACTACTACTACCCATTGAACAACCACTTTTGTCTTGAGGTATAAAGACCAAAAGTGGGGCAACACTATCGTAAATGTATAGTTTCCTTTTTATATTTCATTGAATCATTTACTCCCACGATTTTTGTGGGATGCTATACTTTTGAATTCATGAATAAAGAAATAATTTGTTATGAATAGTTGTGTGATTTTTATTTGTTGTAAACACTTGCATTGAATTCTTTGCATCTAATAGCATCTCTCTCTGGTAAAGAACACTTAGCAGAATTAAATGTATATCTTTTCATTTTTAGTTTTAGAAACTTTCCAGCTCCACCTAATTGAGTTGAAAGAAAAATTAGGTAACACTTCCCTCTCTCTATCTTCTTTGAGTGTTTCTTTTTATTTTTGTCTTAGTTTTTAATTTGATGAGGACCTAAGTCACTTGGGATCTTGGTGTCTCCTTGTCTCCATAACCTTGATAGATAAAAATTCCAATTCTTTGATCTACTTTACTGTGAGCATGAGGTAATCTCATACTCTCGCTAAAGTGGGGCCTAAATGTATCATCCTAAATTGTTAGAACCTATGATTATATGATCAATTAGACCCCATTTTAGTGTTCTTGAGTTTTTATCTTTGTTATGCTTGATCAAGCCCCACTCTTCTTTTCACTGTGACATCTTCTCTGCATTTCCAACCCCTAAACCAAATTTCAATGCATTTTGGGGGGAATAGGTCGGCCAGACCGACCTATTTCTTGAGGTTTTCCCTAAAATTCAAATCAAGGGTCTGTCTTAATGGTTAAGCGTGAAATATTAAACCTTTTTGGTTTCCTTCATGTTTTGATCTCTGAAATGTTTTGAGGGGTATATAAAAAACCCACCTCTCCTCATTTGGACATAAGAAAAGAAAAATTTAGCAACCATCATCAAGATGTCAATATTTATTTTTTTGTGGGGTTTTTAGGCACATGCCAATAGAGGGAGTCATGTTTTTCTAACCAACTTTGCCCTAAAAGAGGGTTGAAATGGGGATCTCAACCCTCCCAAGCACCTAGATATTAGGTCATGATGTCATTGAGGTTCACCAGTTAGTGTGTTGGTAAAGTGGTGGTGTTACTGTTGTCCCCTCCTAGGTTCAAACCCTATTGGGTCATTGTGATCGTGAGCTTGTGATTTTGTTGATCCAATGTGATCTTGAGTTTGGGCGTCAACTTCATAATATGGGGACGAGGTCCCTCATTTTTGGCCTCAAAGTTTACCAAACAATTATTTTTTTGAAAAAATTATATTGTCATTATTGTTACCAAGAGTCATACTCTTAAATCATTGAACTTGTGAAATTTTTATCCTTGTTGAATTATTGAGCACAAAATTTTATACAATAATAATACCATTGGGAATATAAATGAGACCTTGGTTGTAACTGTAAGGTATAAAATCTTGGCACAAGAAGAAGTCTCTTAATAAGATTTATGTAATATAGTAAAGTGAGATCCTAAGGCCAAATTTATGTTTTCTTACACTTAATTATTATGATAAAATAGCTTAAGGAACACATAAGAAATAAATGGACAAGATACCTACCTCATAACATAGCAGATCTGGAAAAAATCATTTTTTGAGGTTTGTATTGAGTTTCTAGAAAATCTGACAAATGATATTGAATCGGAACGTAGAGACAAACAAAACCCAAAAATCATTTTCCAACCGATGTCGTCTTATGAAAAAGGTCGACCTTGACCCATAAATGTCAACCCTGACCCAATAATTTCAACCCTGACCTGCATAGATCTGAAAGTGACTTTGTTCGCAGATCCTGAAACTTTGCCGAAAAGGGTATCCATATTTGGACTCAAATCCACTGTTCTGTACCTGTAAATCTCAAAAATAGCACCTACAAATATCTGAAAGAGGGATTTTGGGGTGGCTATATAGGGTTTTTCCTTAGTCAAACTCCCGTTTTGGTGATCTCCACCTCCACGAATAGCCGAATATAGAATGTAATGTGTGTGTATATTGATCTCTTGAAGAGAGCTTGTAAACATGCAATATTAAGATCTAATCTTCTAGATTAACAATCCTAACATAACATGGAAATGAGAAAGCAATGCATAGATTTGAATATGACAAAGAAAGCATAC
>MU224887.1:3269492-3281993 GCA_018584345.1 Thuja plicata
TTCTAGATTAACAATCCTAACATAACATGGAAATGAGAAAGCAATGCATAGATTTGAATATGACAAAGAAAGCATACCAAGCCCCCAAGGCTAAAGTATTCCTATCAACTCACAATCCGTAATTGCTCCCCCATGGTAATGTCCTTTGAATGCTTGAATGTTGAAAATAGTAGATCTAAAGAGAGAGCCTTCTTGCTTTAATGAAGATCCACCATAGATTATCCTTCAAAATGCTTGATAGAAGATGATGATATATCCACCTAGTTTGTCCTTCTATATCATCCTCTTGCTTGTTTGCATCATTTCATCATGTCATCTCCCGATTTCGTCTCATGATCAAATGAAGGCAAAAGAGAGTGTTTATATAGAGATTTAAACATAGGCCTCCTAGGGCAATGCAAGGGATCCAAATCCAAATTTCACCTCGAATCATGATCCAATCACATTTTATAACTAAGGAGAAAACATATTAATTCAAATATCAGAGAAAACACTTCCGCATCCGAACCCGGGGACCTATTTTAAGTTCCAGACCCCGATAAGCTCCAGATTTGAAAGTGGGGACCACCACCTGGAAAAGGTCAGGGTCAACCTCAAACCTGACCTAGGTCAGGGTCAACCTTGACCCTGACCTGAGATTTCAGGCAGGTCTCCAGGAAGTTGCAGAAAGGTTTCTAGATCAGCCAGGGACCTAGAAAGGTAGGGGAATGTGCCAGAGTGTTTAAGAAGGCCTAGAGGCCCAGAGAGAGAGTAGGATGAGGCCCAGGAGGACCAATATATAGATCCTACCTAGAGAGAAGAGCCATGGAGAGAGAAATCTAGGAGAATCCATAAGATCCTAACCCTAACTTCATCTATACATGTATAATCAAGCACAGATGCAAATCTAATATGCCAATCATACTAAATGAGGGTGCTAAGTCTATCAAAATGGAAGTGCTTCCACTTTAAGATGATACAGTAACCAAAGTAAAATTCTTACTTTAACTAACTTTTATATTATTATTTGAATAATACTTGTTAATCTACTTAGTCCAATAAGGTAGGCAAAACCATCAAA
The DNA here is from genome assembly GCA_018584345.1 of Thuja plicata. Taxonomy (NCBI): domain Eukaryota; kingdom Viridiplantae; phylum Streptophyta; class Pinopsida; order Cupressales; family Cupressaceae; genus Thuja; species Thuja plicata. The sequence continues at coordinate 3,270,553 of MU224887.1, forward strand.
ATTTATAACGCATAAATGCAATCAAATCTATATTAGATTATATCGTTTAATTTTTCAAAATTAAACCACATGTCAAAAAATTATAGCTCAAGTGGTTGAGAAAATTTTGTGAGATTGGTAGTATGCGATATAAGGCCATCTACCAAAGTTCAAATCCCAAGAGGTCCATTCATATCTGGTTCAACTTCTTGGTGACATTGACTAACTAGATCCTCCTATATGTGGCAACTTAGTTAAATGAAACTTGTGGTTTAGATGTATGCTTATAATCAATTGTTATTTTTAGATTTGTTTTTATATGAGATTTTTAAATCCATGTTTCAAATCACACTCCAAAATGAAAGAGAGAATTCATGTAAAAATATCACACACAACCATGTTAGAATTTGAAGAATTCTATCATCAAGATCCATTGTATGCACAAAACCTGTCACAAAAGCAAAGAATGGAGACACAACTCATAATGATATGCAAGATGAAATATTCATTCAGAGAGGGAATTAAGGGAAAAATAATTATAAAGAGATCAATGCTTATAAAGAAGATTGAAAACCAGAAGGTGGATAAACCTAGGTTGCATGATAATAATTAATAAAGAATTAATTATTATATGCCTAAAGTTTAGCTTAAGTGAACTAGAGATAAAAAGTGTCTGAATAATTAAATCAATAATTATTTAATTAATAAGTGAAAATACCTTTTTACTCTAACACAACCCCTTAAGATAAGCTTAGCGAGAAGCTAAAAACCTAGAAACAACTACTGAAAGTAGGAAATGGGTCCCGACAACATTGCCTAATCAGGTACCCAAGTACAAAAAAATCTCTATAAAGAGGAGAAAATGAGAAAACCTAGTGGGAAAAACCACTGTCTAAAAAGAGATGAAGCATAGTGAAGGACTAAAGAAGCCTCCAAACTAGAGAATTTCCCATAAAATAAGGACAAAGATCAGGTAGAGAATACTGTAATCTGCATGAGTGCCCCCAAATGACACTACTCGAATTGAGATGGAAAATAAAGGCAAACATCGAAACTTAAAGATATAGATGGAAAAAACATCAAAGTTTGAAGAGCCGATCAAAAGAAGAACACGAAGAACACCACTGAAGCATGAAGCTGCAAACACTGTCAAAGAATAACTACTGGAAAATCCAACGTAATAGAATCTGATTAGGTAGAGAAGACTGTAATCTCTATGAGTGCCCTCAAATGAAACTGCTCAAATCAAGATGGAAAACAAGGCAAACATCGAAATTGGAAGATACGGATAGAAAAAAAAACACCAAAGTCTGAAGAGCTAATCAAAAGATGGAAGGATGCCCCCAAAATAGGAATGAAAGAAGTCTACATATGGTAAATGATCCAACTCACCAAAATTCTTAGGTACCCAGCCACTGCATCCACCTAGTACATAGGAAAAAATACTGAATACACAACTCACTCCATCGAACCAGTTACCAAGGAAGCATTAGAACCAACATGAAATACACCCCATAATGTTGAGCACATAGAGGTATGACAAGTACACTGAAAGAAGCTGCCAAGAATAAATGCATGTCGAAGAAATTACAAACACATATAAAGGATGGTGTCGAGGATGATCAATCTCTGGACACACATAATGAGGCTAATGTCGTGGAAGGAACACTCACTTGACAAAGGTATATCAAAGCCCCATGACACTTTATTATGTAGTGAGAGTACAAACAAGCACAAAATGTAAATGATCCCAAGCATGCAATGATGTCACTTTATCTTAGTGCATTTGCAAAAAATATAATGCTACAGAAATAGATGTCTACAATGCTCAGGAATGACAGAAAACTGTAAGAACATAAGTAGCAGCTAAAAAAGAGTCATCACATGCAATGAAAATGATCCCAGGACCTGAAACATCCAAGATATCTACCAGATTGCAAAAAATAAAAACCTTGAATAAAATGTACTTGGAGTAGATTCTGGCAATGAGACCCATACAAGAAGAAAGAGAATGAAACCAACTTTTTGACGACATGTGGAAGTTGAAAAATGGAGTTCGAAGGAGCAATATATGGCGACCAGAGTGCAAAAAGGAACCTTGAATTTGACTGAAAAAACCCTACAAGATGACAAAATCAGAAAACCAAATCTAGAAAATTAGATCGCACTTGGAACTAGCTTTCCGACGATATCTCGTTTGGCAAAAAATGCCTCTGTTTGCTCAAGTTATGAGCAAAAACCTGACAAGAGGTCAAAAAAGGGCCCAAGGATAAAAAAAGTATCCCTTGTTGGCTAAAAAATCTGGCCGCAGGTCATATGGCACACCAAGGGATGGGCGATGGCACGACGATGACGGGTAGTGACAGATTCGGGTGGTGGGTGACGCTTTAGGTGGGTGGGCGGCGCAAGTTGAGCCCACAACTCAGCGAGCTACTTGTCAAAAAATTATAGCTCAAGTGGTTGAGAAAATTTGGTGAGATTGGTAGTATGTGATATAAGACCATATACCAAAGATCAAATCCTAAGAGGTCCATTCATGTCAGGTTCAACTTCTTGGTGACATTGACTAACTAGATCCTCTTGTATGTGGCAACTTTGTTAAATGAAACTTGTGGTTTAGATGTATGCTTATAATCAATTGTTATTTTTAGATTTGATTATGTATAGGATTTTTAAATCCATGTTTCAAATCATACTCCAAAATGAAAGAGAGCATTGATGTAAAAATATCACACACAACCATGTTAGAATTTGAAGAATTTTATCACCAAGATCCATTGTATGCACAAAACCTGTCACAAAAGTAAAGAATGGAGACACAACTCATAATGATTTTAAAGATAAAATATTCATTCAGAGAGGGAATTGAGGGAATAATAATTACAAAGAGATCAATCCTTATAAAGGAGATCGAAAACCAGAAGGTGGATAAATATAGGTTGCATGATAATAATTAATAAAGAATTAATTATTATATGCCTAAAGTTTAGCTTAAGTGAACTAGAGATAAAAAGTGATTGAATAATTAAATCAATAATGATTTAATTAATAAGTGAAAATACCTTTTTACTCTAACAAACCAAAACCCAAAATGACAAATTATTAGGCAGGGGTCCCATGAGGGGGGCTTAAGCTCTTTTTTTGAGGAATAGGGTGACTCCACGAACCAAAAAATGTTTGGCTACGAGATTATTTGGAATCTTCTTCTTCAAAATAGGAGCTCCTACTTTTTGGCATTTCATGTTTAAGAGGGTGAAAAAGGGGCGGGGCTAGAAATTGCCCCACCAACATTAAATTTAAATTTTTTATTAAAAGATTTTTTGGAGGGAAAATTATATTTTAAACTTTTTTTTATGCACAAAGTATGGAAGACAAAGGTATTATATTCATGAGACCACCAACTTCCTTAAATGTCGGTGTTTAAACTTTTAAGCTGAACTAAACTACAAAATTCATGGGATCACTACCTTTAAAATATTCCTAAAAAGTAGCAAGCAACTCCACCTCTATTTTTTAGGAAGCCCCCTTCTAATGGGCCCGAGCCTTACTATCTCTTATATAAAAGCAAAAATACCTACATCTATGATTTGTTTCAATAAAAACTAGAAATTGCACCTTGGTGAGGAAGGGGGCATAAAATGTGAAATTTAAAATGAATTGAAAGAAGGTGCAGTCTCCACAACATTGCAAGATGATTGACATGGTATCGTAGGAAATAGTGTACTGGTAAAATTAAATAAAGACCAACAAACACCGCACATAGGAACATTAAATAATTTTTCTAATGACAATAAGTTTATTATTAATACATATATACCTTGCATATTGGTTTGTTTCATTTAAATTAAAAACTTTGAAATGTTTTTATTTTAAACTTCTAAAAGTTAAGAGTTTAAGATCTTACGTTATTATATTATAACATATAATAAAAAGTCTATGATATTTTTAATTTTAATTTTTTCAATTTACATTTTTTAAAATTGATTTTTAGGTTTTCTTATAAGTCTTATAAATTATAACTCGTTTTTTTAATTATAAACAATAAATATAATGTATAGATAATCAATTTTGTATTTTAAATCATTTCATTAATTTTCATTTTTGAGATTTTGATACTTATTATATTATATTATATAATAAAATTTATAATTAGTTTTTTAATTATATCTTAAAGATAATAAATATAATGTATAATTAGTTAACTATAAACTTCAAATTATTTTATAATTTCTATTGTTAATATTTTGATAATTATTATATTATGTGTGTGTGTTTGTATGTGTGTTTAACCCCCCCCTCTCTCTCTCTCTCACACACACACACACACACACACACACACACACACACACACACACACACACACACACACACACACACACACACACAGGGGNTGTGTGTTTCCCCCCCCCCTCTCTCTCTCTCTCACACACACACACACACACACACACACACACACACACACACACACACACACACACACACACACACACACACACACAGGGGTAAGAAAGATAAGAAAGGGACATTATGAATCTAAAAGAAACTTGGAATTTCAGTTCTAAGATTTTTAAAATGTCTCTGCTCCATAAGCGCATAGAATACCACTTAATGCGTTTGTTGAAAGAACACTTGAAACTTCTACAATCATGCAAACACAAAATAAATAAATGGGAAAATATGGAGTTTTCAAAAGAGGAAACATGGTGTATTGTTGTAGTCATATCAACATTTTTAGTTGTTTTGAACACTTTGAGCTATCTCCATTTGTTGATTTCTTCCATAGCAAGTACTATTACAAGATAGTACCTACCAACTACTTTTTATTGTAGTTAGTAAATGATGTATTTAATAATATAAGAAGATCCAAATTTGCTTAACAAATACATTGTTATTTGAAAGAGTAGTTTTATTGGTTTCAAATCATTGCTAATGCAAACAATAAAAAATAATAAAATTAAAAATTAGAAAAACTATTTGAGAATGAAATTAATTGATTGAAAGTGTAACAATCAATCTAAATATTTCAGAAATGAAGGAACAACAATATACATATTTTATCTAATTGTTAATAAAAATGATTATGAAGGTACAAAAAGGCTTACGAACTGATAAAATGTTAAGATCAACAAATTTTACTATATATCAAATGATGTCATGGTTCATTTTAAAATTTATACGATATTTTTCTATTAAAACTGTAATGCAATATAAGTAGTCATAACAAAGAGAACAATTTCTTCAACTTGTGAAGGATGCAATTAATGCAACTCAAACACGTGCATTTTATATAGTTCCAACAAAAAGGAGAAGCTTGGATATGCATGCATAGAAATCTAATACACATGCCTTTGCTAGTATAGTTGGATGTCTAGAACTTGTAAGTTTGGGTTTGAGGAAATTGAATCATAAGATTGGAGTGAGGTTGGATCATAAGGGTGGGATTGAGGTTAACACAACAACAAATGACGTGTGGATGAGGTGTTGGCCAAAAGGGAAGAAAAGATATAAGAGCTATATAAGAATAATTTCTCCATAGTATCATGTTTATTATTATTTTAATGGTCAATATTGTAAATCTTGTAAAGATTGGAATGTTTCTAATATTTTAGATATTCTTTTGTTATTAGAATGTTTCTAATAACTATGATTGTTTTGTAATAGAAACATCATCTTTGTAATCTATATATGAGTGTCTTGCTCATTCATTAATTCATCCAATAATTTACCAATTATTTGTAATATGGTATCAGAACAGTGTTAGATTTTTTTTGAAAAACTAATAATTTCTTTATGAAATTATTTGTTTTTTACAAATTTTAATTTTTTTCCCTAGTGCATCTAGGGAAATTCTAACCTAAGTAAGAATACGATCTCGTATTTTTTCTTCAGTTTCTTATTTGTGAACCTATGTGATGGCCCCTGCTAAATTTTTTTGAACCTCAATTTTTGACGATTTTCACATTTGTGACTTCCTTGTGGAATTCATTTTTTGGATGGGAGTCTGTGCAAGAGCGATTTAAATTTTTTTTGGCCCTTTCTAGCACCATTTGTGCTTACCCATCAAACTATTCTGCAAGCAAAATGATAGGTTGTTTATCGTTTCTACAATGATGGGTGTTGATTTTATGGCCCCATTTTGTTTGTTTGCAGGCCTACTTTCATTATTTTCTTGCCTCCACGATGCTTCTCCACACCTTCTTCTACTCATTCAACATGGTTTTTGGTCACATTTTAGCTTGTTTCTCTCTGTGCTTTATCAAACCAAAATTTTTGAGTCATTTTTCTGCATCTGGGTTGTTCACGTTTCTACAACACAATTTTTTGGCCATACCTATGACAAATCAAAATGTTTTGAAATTTAAAGAGGTTTTTGAAGAAATATTTTGCTCAAAGAGGGTTTTTCTTCCACCCTGCGATCCTATCTTGTTTGATTTCTCCATTTTCTATGTATTTGCAGCCTTTGTTTCGCACCTGGCTAGGGTTTTCTCAAACCCCTTTGATTTGTTGATCATATTCCAATTTTTATTACATATTCTTGGTGGGTTTTTGAGAACTTTTTTGGGTTTTTAAAAAATTCTAACATTTGGGATTTGTGCTTGGAAATTTGTTGTTTTGTCTCAAAATTAGTTCTTATTTTCTAGCTCTGTCTTATTCAAAAATGTGATTTTCATGTGTTGATCATATTTTCCTTGATGTCCGTGCTTCCTTCAGATCAACCACCTTCAAACTCAGTATTTTGGAATGACACCTCTAGAAAATATTCTACTTGAGGCAAGTCATAAATTCAACGACAGAGACTACAATACTTGGAAAAAATGTATGATGACGATTTTTTAATACAAATGTCTTGACAAAATTGTTTTGGGAAAGACTAATCATCCTGAGGAAGGAGGCAAAAACCAGGATAAATTCAATGAGAAAAATTGAGAAGCTGTTATGCTCATCAAAATTTTGATCACTGGTGATCATATACCGCAGGTTCCTTCTAGCAAAATAGATGTTGAAATTTGGATGAATCTCAAAAGTTTGTATGAAACCTTTGATAAGAGTCACATGTTCTTCTTAAAGAACATGCTTTTCAAAATCATGATGGATAAACAAGTGTACCTATAGGATCATCTCAATAAAATCAAGGACATTCGAGATCAGTTGGAAGCCATTGGACATAAAATGGAAGAAGAATACATGGTAGTGATCACCTTGAAGAATCTACCATCTTCCTATGAGCACTTTATCAAACTATCAATATTTATTCCACTCTTTCTGATATTTCATTTTTTGATATTTGCATAATGCTTCTAAAACAAGATCACTAGAAATAGCAATTCGACAGTTGTACTAGCTCATCTTCAAATATATAAGCTTTCTAAGCCAACTTCATTCATAAGGATATATTCAACTATTAGTTCTCTTAGTCTTCTCAACAAAATCCCTATGCTCAGTCATCAAAAGGCCTGAAGAAGAAATATATTTAGTCCAACTACTGCCATAAGTTTGATCATATGAAGTTAGATTGTTGTAAATGCTTAGCTGCTCAAGCCAAGCAATTTGGTTCACAACCTAAATCACATGTTGCGGAGCACATTGAGTAGGGAAAATCTACCTTTTATATCTTCATGGATAAAAGACTCATAGATCATGTAAAATATTATTCCTTGTATATTGATTCATGTGACTCTCGCCACTTCACTCATTGCCAGGATTGGTTCACATATTGTTAACCATTCTCAGATTCTGTCATTTTTGGAGGAGGGGAAGAGTACACTGTTCTCAAAAAAGAAATATGCAGATTTAGTCTAGAGGAAGGAAAATGATTTTCCTTGATGTGTAGTATGTTCCAGAAATGAAACTCAACCTTTTCTTAGTCAATTAGATTCTAAGGTATTCCCCTCGGCTAGACGTAACCTTCAGTTCACATCAATGCAATATCATTGATCATGACACCATGTCTATTGTTGTTGTAGGTGTTGAGGATCATGGTATTTTCAGATGTGTTGACTCTGGTGATTCTCAGGAGATTTCTATAGAATCCCAACACTCCTCTATTAGTACACTCTGGCATCAATGGTATGGGTGCTTAAATGTGCACTATTTTTCTCATCCTTTTCAGAAAGATCTTGTCATTGGATTGTCAGAGATTCAAACCCAAAACCTTGGAGTTTGTGCATCATTTTAGGATGGAAAGAAACAACGCATTCTATTTTCAAATGTGACCCCTCTAGAGCTTCTAAGGTATTATAACTAGTCCATGCTGATATCTATGGTCCAGTGGCTACTCCTTCTGTTACTGGGTCTAGGTATTTTTTACTTTTTGTTGATGATTTCAGTCATAAAATGTGGGTGTATTTCCTTCATAAAAAAATAGAGGTGTTTGTTTTATTTAAAAGTTCAAAGTATTTTTAGAAAAAGAGTCTGGTTGACATATTGCGACTTCTAGAACTGACAAAGAGGGAGAATTATGTTCCTCTTCCTTCTCCCATTTTTTTGAACAACATGGAATAAAGTGCCAATTAACAACACCCTGCACCCCTCAACAAAATGGTGTCATTGAGCGTAGAAATCACACGATCACCAAAATAGCCCGATCTATGCTTGAATACAAGAGTGTTCCAAAGAAATTTTGGACTGAATTAGTCCACACTGTTATCTATCTTCTCAACCAATCTCCCACAATGGTTGTTAAGAAGCAGATCTAGAAGAGGCTTGGTTAGGTTGTAAGCCCATAATCAATCATCTGAAAGTTTTTGGCTCCAATTCTTTTCTCTAGATCCCTAAAGCTAAATGCACCAATTTAGATGCCAAAAGCTAGAAACTTGTGCTAACCAACTATAGTGATATTAACAAAGCCTATCGACTAGTTGACATCGAGACTAATTTCTCATCTTCAGCCGATATGTAGTATTTGATGAGGAATGATGGTCATTTCAACTCTCTCCTCCAACTATGGATTCTGAGGATTAGTCTCTCAAAGGTCAAGACTTGGGTGTCCATCTTCCATTAGGTCCACTTGAAGGGAGGGCTCTAGTTGGGAAGGCTCCAATTTTTCCCATTCCTATTCTTGCCTCTCTACCAGATCCTTCTCCTATAGGATCACACAGACATGCAGCTACACCACTTGATTTTCCTCAGGATTCATCTGATCTTCTATTCAATGATGATAATCTTGTTGCACCTCCTAATTTTGATGTTGGCACTTGTACTCTCTAGCCTAAATGGTGGGCTAAGATGATTGGCGATCTTCATGATGATGAGCTCATCGAGGGTAGAACTTCTTGAAAGAAGAGAAAACCTTATAATTCTATAAATATCTCACATGGAAAACATTCATAGTGTGTATGAGTCTCAAACATACACAAAGCCAAAAGGGATACCTAAGTGGGAAGAATATATGAAGATTGAGCATCATAGTCTATTGAAAAATAATACTTGATTTCTATCAGAATTTCCTTCAGGAAAGAAAAAAATCATATACAAATGGGTCTATAAAGTCAAATAAAAGGTTGATTATACTTTACATAAGTACAAGACTTGTCTTATTTGCAAAGGCTTCTCTCATCATGAATGAATTGATTATGAGGAGACCTTTGCTGTAACAACAAAGATGAATACCATCAAATTAGTGCTAGCCATGGAAACTCAGCGTGGATGGAAGGTCCATCAAATGGACATCAAGAGTACCTTCCTGAATGATGAGTTAAAATAATAGGTTTACATAACACAACCTCCTTGATTGAAGGTTGTTGGTAAAGAACACCAGGTACTTAAACTAGTAAAATCACTTTACGACCTCAAATAGGCTCCTCATGCATGACACATGAAAATTTATAGTACCTCATAGATCAGGGTTTCTAGGGGAGTCCTTCTGACTCAAATCTGTATGTCAAGACTAATGGCAGTGACTTCTTCCTTCTGGTTATTTATGTTGATGATCTGATTATCACTAGTAGTTCAACATCTTTGATTCAAGTAATCAAACAAAATCTATGCCATCCTTTCAACATGATTGACCTTGGGCTTCTACACTACTGCCTAGGTGTCAAGGTTGACAATAGTCACATGACATCTTCATCTCTCAGTCTAAGTATGCACATGATCTGCTTGAAAAATTTAGATTGCAAGACTTCAAACCTACATCAAAACCTATGGATTTGTGTCTAAAGTTGTCAATCAAATATGATTCTCATGTTGAGAATGAATCCTCTTTTAGGAAACTACTGGACAATTTGATCTATCTCATTGCCACTAAACTCAATCTCAGCTTTGGAGTGAGTTATGTATCTCTCTTTGTGAAAAATCCTACTTAAGATCATTGAGCTACAGTGAAGCACATCTTGTGCTAGCTCAAGAGCACTCCAAACTGTGATATCCTCCATGGATAAAATAAAGATCCCCGAATCATCGATTAAATATACTTGGATTGGGGAGGCTATGTTGATGAAAAAAAGTCCACTTTTAGGCATGTCTTTAGTTTGGACATAGGTGCTATCACTTGGACCAGTAAGAAGAACCAGGTTGTATCCCTTTTCTCAATGGAAGCTGAATATCAAGGAACAATCAAAGCAGTTTGTGAGGCAGTTTGGCTTTGAAGGATGCTTTTCGACATTCATATGTCTCAAGAAGGCCCTTCACCCCTCTTCTGTGACAATCAAGGGGTCCTCAAACTTGCCAAAATTCCATTCATCCATGAGAGAACCAAGCATATTAACATTCATTGCCACTTCATCCGTTAGTTGGTTGAAGATGGATCTGTAGATTCGCAGTATGTTCCTACAACATACCAAACTGCCGATATTCTCACCAAGTCCCTACTTCTAGTGAAGTTTGGTAAGTTCAGGGGGCTTCTTGGTGTCGTAGACAAATTGACCATTAAGGGAGGGTATTAGAATAATATATCCATAATATCATGTTTATTATTATTTTAATGGTCAATATTGTAAATATTGTAAACATTAGAATATTTCTAATATTGTAGATATTCTTGTTATTAGATTGTTTCTAATTTAACCTTGATTGTTTCGTAATAGAAACATAGCCTTTGTAATCTATAAATAAGTGTCTTTCTCATTCATTAATTCATCCAATAATTTATCAATTAGTTTGTAATAAGACGGTTGTGTTTGTTAATTGACCTTCTAGGATGCCAAGTTATTAAGAAAAATATACTAAATTTATCCTCTACAATCAAGTCGGTCAAGTAAAACAATAAGATGAACATGAGATATATTTCCTTATAGTTATCTCACAATTTTAGGTCCTACACTAAGACATTACATGACAAACAAAGAGAATACTTTAAAAAATTTAGATGATTAACAAAATGAAACCTTACACTTGTCAAATATTCATATAGAGAACATGTAAAATTTAATTAATATTTTTTAAATTTATTTCTAAAATATTTATTAAACTAAAAAACACCCATAATCTTGAGTATTATTAAAAAACAATTTTTAATATATATA
>MU224887.1:3284615-3316759 GCA_018584345.1 Thuja plicata
TATATATATATATATCTTGTAGCAACTTCTAAATATGTCTTTCTTGTCACGTTGCCATTGTAGTTGTATTTTCCATTTCTCATTTTTGGTAACATAATTATTCTCATCTCATCACACTTGTGACAGGTCACAAGAGGCGAACGATTTCATATGCCCAAATGTAGAATTCTTCACATTTGCCTCTAGAGACTCACAAAATGCCATTCCCATAACTTTCTTGCGAGAGAAGAAGTTTTTCATCTTGAAAAACTTTGCACTGTGAAGAGGCACTAATTCTAGGGTTTTCATTTGTGGTGGCAACGAGGGTCGATGTTAAGACTTCCTTTGTTTGTGCTTCTCCTTTCAAGCTTGTTTCTTTTTTTCACTTGTTTGATACACGAAACCTTGGGGGACATAAGGACCTGAGGTTCAAACCCATGATCGTTCTTCTTTTTCATGGCTTACCTGGAAAATAAAGAAATCTGGCTTTTGGTGATACATGGTCTTTTAGTCCTACCAGCAAAGTCTTTTCCTAGACTGGGTGGAACCATCTAATACGCAAATATCATGGATGTCGTCTTTGGCATACAAACCAACATGAAATTCGAACCTATGCATTGTATTTCCTTCAAGAAGCCCAATTTCAAATGTAGGTCATTGAAATCTTTGAAATTTTCCTTATGATCTTTTCCTGAATATTTTGAAAGAGCTGGAAGATGTTTTTATTTAAATACTCCCTATTCTCTTGTCCCCTGGATCGAATTCGAGTACATTCAAGAAGAAAAGCCCTTGTTTTGGGGTTTACTGAATTTTTTTGGAGACGATTTGGTCAACCTTAGATTGGGAAAATATAAAATTAGAGTTGATGATAGGATGGTTGCATGCATTAAAATCATGTGTAGCTATTTTGTTTTTCAAAAAATTTCCACCCATGATTTCAATGGAAATATGTTCATCATCAACCAGATATGCTAAATATTTTGGGTTTTGTGTGAATAAGGATTTCAAATTTGTTTTTAAAGTTATAAATAGAGGTGCTAGCTTCAATCAGCTCCTTCCAGGCATTTCCTGAAATTAATCAAAATTCACGCCCTTGTTACAGTATTTGATTCGTATTCAAAATGTTATGCATATACTCAAAGTTAGGTTTGGAGGCGCTAGCTTCAATCAGCTCCTTCTAGGTATTTCCTAAAATGAATCAAATTTCATGCACTTGTTACAATTGTTGATTCTTATTCAAATGCTATGCATATACTTAAAGTTGGGTTCTTTTTGTTGATTCAAATTTTGATGGATTAGGTTGATTGAACTAATTGGGTTATGTTACAGTGTAGTTGGTTTTCCTGCCCCCAACAAACACGCCCAATCGTCTCCACCTCCAACCATCAAGCCAAAATTGTCTCCTTTTCTGATAGTTAATCCCCAATCTCCTAGTAATACTCCCTAACCCTAATCTTTAAAACATTCAAAAATTTGAGTAAGAGAGTATTTTTGCAGCCATGGTGTTACTAATTTGAATGCATTGTGCGTAGGAAACACACCAGTCATGGTTTCACAGATAGTGACCTCCTCTTGGAGAACCAACAACGGACACTTACTATAGATATACTATAGTTATCACAAACAAATCCAAGCAATCTGTGAAGAACCTTAAGCTGTCAATTCAAGGGCTTTATGGTCATGTTTGGGGTTTGTAAAAAATAGAGGACTCCCTTTATAGCTATCCCAAATGGTTACAATCCCTTTGGAAAAAAATGATTTTGTTTACATACATATAGGTCCTGAAGCTTCCATCTCTGTTTCCAGTTATGACATGAATTGATATGAACCTTCCTTGTTTTCTATTACTTGTTCTCTGTGGATTCCTGACCAATTGATAGGGATTAGTCTCGCAAGTGTACTACTCCCTCCAAAATCAGGTTTGTACATTCTTTGGAACAAAAAAGTATTGTTATGGTAATTGTTTAAGTCAGATATGAGGAGAATGAAGTGAAGAGAGAATTTACTATGCTCATCCTTCAGCTCCTTATTTTTCATCTCTAAGTCATAGCTATAATGCTTTTATTAATGCTGCAAATGCTTTTAAAAGATTTGAAACATCTGGGTCTTCTGATGTCGATAAGAGAGAATTGTCCGCTTTCTTTGCTAATGATGCCCATGAGACTGGAGGTAAAATATACATTGCCTATACAAAAACTCTTTTTTATCACTGAACAGTTTATACATTGAAGAGCAAAATCCTGGTAGTGACTATGTAACATCTCAAAAAACGCATACTTCACTAATAAAAAATCATGGTAATCCTACTTTCTAATTTAGATGAATGCTAACTTACATTGTTATAACACGGATGTTGACATCTATAAAATCCTATATAAGATATAACATCTCAAAAACTCATACAGTACATATAAAATATCAAAATCAGTGACAGTACATATGTTCAATGTAATCCCTTGCAAAAACCAAGATAAGTCTAGTAATCAAAATGAACACCAATTGATATCCAGTTTCTGACAAAACTATATAATTTACAAATTATAATCAACCCAAACACAATATTACATCACAATGTTGCCCAACAATGAGAAAAATAGGAGTAGTTTATAAATAGTGTTGGTGCAAAGATCGATCTATTGCCTATATATGATACCAATTAACCATATTGCATGAAATTAGATTATTATCCCAGGTTTTTTTTGCTCCATGAAAATGGCCCGCCCTTTACTATAACATATGTTTGTAACAACTGTAAGTCATTCTTTCAAAATTAATCTAAATTTTTATGCAAAATAAGCCCCGGAATAAGGAAAATCAAATAAGATTTTTTTTTACAACTGTCTAAAAAATGTACAAATTTTATAACTCATATCTCTCTAGGAAAATTCCAATAAGAATCTGATGCAAGGTTACATTATATATCATTCATCCAAACATTTATAGATGAGACCATAATACCGTTGTATCTAAAATGTATTTTTCCTTGGCACCCAAACCATTTGCAAAAATCTATACATGAAGTTTAACCATTTAAATTTATTTTTGAATTAGAAAAGTTATCTCTCAACTAATGATATTTTCAAGAATTCTCATTAACAATTTAAAACTATTTCAAAATCCGGTGACATTAGAATGCAAGAAAAAGAAAAGTTTTGTTACACTATATCTATGTGAGCAGATTTAAGAGGAAATATTATATAACATAGAGGTATTCAAGGATACAGTCTGGAAAATAAAATTATGCTTTACATCTATTTAGCCAGCAACATTTATCCCAATCTCATTAATTTTGAATCATTCACAAGTCTCTATAAACAAAAGTCAACAAAAGCCAAGCCCAAGCAAGTCTTGCAAAATATAGAACTTCCTTCCTCTATTAAATGCACTAAAATTAAATAATTGGAAATTCTTGGACAACAAAAGTATACATGAGAAATATTTATCTTAGATGTTGTTGTCCATCGGTTGATGCATTTGAAGGTTTACACAACAATGTTGACTATGCAACTTTGTCATTCATTGTGCCTTCATTTAACTTAGAACTAATAATTATTCCTTTTGGCCATCATGTTGTTTCAAAACCAGTTATTGAGCTGTATTGCAGATAAAACTGCTTTTAAACGGTTGAAATTCTCGAAATGATTTCTTTTTAATATTTTTCTTCATCCTCCCACCTTTCCAAAACATATTGATTTTTAAAATTTGGTTGAAGAACCTAAAAGTTATGGCTATTTTAAACTGCCCCGTTTTTACAATTCACCAAATTGAACATTGATTGGTGAATATTTTGAATGAATGTAAATAATATTTATATTTGACTATTATTGCAGCTTTAGTCCCTCGTCATTATTAAAGCTAATAGCATTGCTTGATAAGTAGGAGATATTTTCCATAGTAAGTCAAATTGTGATATTGCTATCAGGATTCAACTATGTAGATTTTGAGTCAAACTTATTGACCCATGTTTCATGAATAGTTACATCCAATGTCTCCACTTAGAGATTGCTTTGTAATTCAATAAGAGTAGGCACCCTTTCTTTTGTTTTGTTTCTTTTGTAACAATTTCATGTAGTTCTACATGGTTTGAGAGGAAACAATACAACTTATGTTCTGCTCTAATGAGTAACCATTGAATTACACCTACTTACAATCATAAGCTCTGAATGGGCACCCTATTTTTGGAATTAAACTTGGGATTGTGTGCATAGGTTAAAGAAGGGAAATTCTAACTGTACAAATTGCTTCTTCAAATTTTTCCTGAACTAGCTACAACAAGTTTTGTACTCCATGCTTGGATCGCTAGCACTTTTTTTGGATGAGTACCATTTTATAGTTATCAAATTTCAATCATTACAATTAAGGTTTTTATAGTAGCTTGGTCTTGGATTAATAAGAACGATGCAATTAAATGAATATTTGGAATGAGTTGTGATGGTTTTTTGAAACAAACACATTTTATCAGTGATTAGAATTTGGTCCATTATAATTATCTTTAAATACATACCAAATGTATGTTGCCATAAGTGAAACTTTTAATCTAAGTTGGATCAATCCTAACCATATTTTTGGATATGCTCAAGACTGTCACAGACAGATCCTATATAAGCTCTTAAACATTAGTTTTTGGTTTATCGAATGACATGAATCAAAAGTAATTTGGTATATAACTGCATTGATCTTGCCTCAACCAATATAGCTAAAATTTTGAATCTAAGCTAAACATAGAGAAAAATATGTTCTTGTCATGCCAATATGAAATGGATCTTAGGAATCTACATCAAGGTGTTGACAATTAAGATTGAATCAATAGCTACTATGAAACTTAACATGGTTTTGTTGAATTAATTTGGAGTCTATATCAATAAGTTCTTAATTTAGAATGAATTTGCAGAACATTTTTGAAAAATTCTTGTTGAATCAGTATGGATGAACTTGAATTAAGACATGTTTTTATCAAACTGAGATCCCCTTCTACAAATAGAAAAAAAATCTTGTTTGTATTTGAGTTCTGTGATTATCAGGGCAATGGCTAACTTTACTTTTTATTCTTTTTCAATAGGTACATTCCACATTATTTGTAGAAGGAAAATCAAAACTTTGCAATACAATTAATTACCACAAACTTTATTTTGAAGCAAGTAATCTCATTGATCTTGAAGCAATCTATCTCATTGCTCAAAATCCTCGATTTCCATCAAGAATTGTTGTACAGGTTCTTCTTAATCAACAAGACAAGCTCAAAAGCATGCTTCATAGCCATTACACCAAAGGCCTAATCTCCTCTCATTTCAATGATCACATGAGGATGTATATTCCGCAAGAAGTTATTAGTCGCACTTCTTTTTATTATGTACAACTTCATTTATGCTTTTAAATCAAATGCCTATCAGCGTATCCCTTGCACCTCCTTTGGGTGCAAGTGCTAGTATATTAAGGATTGGGTGCCAAATTTCAACCCGAAGTAGGCCTCAATAGAAGAGGTACCAATCTAGGTGAGGTTATACAATTTACCACATGAGTATTGGCACGAGGACACACTAAGTTATACAATTTACCACATGAGTTGTGATGAAGCTATTAAAAAAAGTGACTTTATTATGTACACTCGGATATGTATAGCCTGGAAAACCCACCCTCCGTTGCCACGTGCTATAGAGATACACACCTCTGAAGGATATTGGTTGAAGGAGGTAAAAGTAGAAGAAATAATGGAAAATTTTGGCAAATGTAAAGAATGGGGTCATTTGGCTGCAGAGTGCTTCAGTGATAAAAATGGAAAAGGTTTGGAGAAGGATAGAGGAGAAGCTCTTCTTGCCCACACGACTTGTGAAATGAAGGAGATAGAAGAAGAGTATATCGAGGCTAAAACCCTACAGGTTGGCGGAGAGGAAGATGGAGGCATTAACAATAACAATGAGGACCAAAATGGGGAAATGCGATTGTAGACATCAGTTGAGAATCATCTTGGTGGGGTACCTCAAGGGGAAATATCATAACGTACAAACACATAAATTATAGAAGGAGAAGGGAGCAAAATTTTTGAAGTGGGGACCTTGAATGGCGATGAAGAAGTTCCAGTGAATAGCACGACTGTGCTTGGCAATGAGATAGTAATCCAGGATACACCGGACCAAGTTTCGGTTGATGGGGTTCTCAATCCTCACGTGTCCATTGAAGGTAGTATTGGGGGAGAAGGGCCCAAATATGTGGAGATGGTAGATAATCAAATAATGGCTAGTAAATTTTTTAAGCTAGAGGAAGACAAACCAATGTGGCCAGACTAGGAGAGATAAGTCGAGTAGTTGGTGGTTTCAAGCTAGGAGGAGAACCGCATAAGGGCTATAGTTTTCAAAGATATTTAAATGTCCCCAATGAGGGAGGAAGCCAATAATATCACAACAGAGGATGTCGAGGAGGATCTAAATTCCCTTCAAGACACTAAAGATGATTTGGGCTTCACAGATGGAGAAGGAATTTTGAAGAATAGCTCAATTAAGCAGTCAAAATCCACATTAAGGAAGGCTAATATAGGTGGGAAGAGGCCCAAAGAGGAAGGAAATTGGTCCATCAACTACTAGAGGAGGCTGTAAATAAGAAGTGGCAAAGTGAATTGAGATCCGGGAGAGACTTTTTGTCTCCTAGGGCACAATGAGGATCCTAACGTAGAATCTCATGGGCTGCGATGCCCTTGAGAAAAGGTGTATGATCAAGCATTGTATTGATCAGATGAAGCCAGATGTGGTGTGTTTGCAAGAGATAAAGTTAAACAAGGAGGCATATGCAAGTTTTTTAGGTGTTCGTCAAAGGTGGTCAGGTTGTTTTGTTGACTCAGATGGTGCCTCAAGAGGGCTAGGAATTCTTTGGAATCCTATATTAGTGAAGGTGGATGGAATTTCTCAAGAAAGGCATTGGAAATTGGTTAAGGTACACTTTTTATCTACTGATTCTAAACTTTTTTTATTAATGTTTATGGACCCACAAAAACTGAGGAAAAATGAGAGGTCTAGGGGAGGATTACAAAGATCCTTGAAGAGCTTGATATGGGTACTACTATCATCGCGAAGGATTTTAATGTAGCTCTAGAGTTGTGTGATAAGAGAGGAGGTAAAGGGATGGTGGGCATGATTCAATTAGATTTTCAGAATTTTGCAACTTCCAATGGTTAATGGGAGGTGAGGTAAAAAAATGAGGTTTTCACATGGACAAATAAGAGATTGGGTTTTTCCAGCATTGCTGAAAGGCTGGACATGTTCTTCCTAGCTGGATATTGGCGTGCATTACCAATGACCTTTGAAGTAGAGATTCTGCCGATTATCGGATTTGACCACTTCCCAGTGGCATTAAACATGCATAAAGATTCAACTCCAATCAAATCTCCCTTTAAAGTAGAAAAGATTTGGCTTCGAGAAGTGGGATTCTATGAAACGGCGGTTGAATGGTGGAAATGTGCACAAAGTGTTGAAGTGCACAAAGTGTTGAAGGGAACAAAAGATTTCATTTCTTTAAGAGGTTACAATACATTAAGAAAAATATGAAGACATGGAACAAAAAGAACTTCAAGGATATTTTTGGAGAAAAATGAATCTTAGAAGAAAGACTGGAAGAACTAAACAAAAAGATTATTGGGGAAGGGATGGATTCGGTAGATTACCTGGCGGAGAAGGACTTGAAGTTGCAATATGGTGAAATATTAATGAGGGAAGAAGTCTACTGGAAACAGACATTAAGGGAGAATTGGTTGAAAGATGGGGATCGAAACACAAAACTTTTTCCATAGTTATGTTAATACGTGTAAGTGTATTAACCAGATTTCTAACATCAAGCTTGGGGATGATTCAATTTTAGAAGACCTGGAGGAGATTAACAGAGAAGCCATAGAATTCTTTTCAAATTTGTGGATGGTGGATGGATATAATAATAAGGTTGAATATGCGACAGTTTTAGAGGTCATTCCACCCCTTGTTTTAGAAGAGGAAAATAGGATGTCGATGGAACCAGTACAAATGAAGGAATTAAAAGCGACAGTTTTTGCGATGGAAGGAGACAAATCTGCAGGTCCTGATGGTTTCCAAGCCTTTTTTTCTCATGAATTTTGGGAAGTCTTGAAGGTGGATTTTCTTGGGGTGGTGGAGGAATCATGATTATATGGATTTGTTTTGAAGGATTTTAATAATACTATGGTATCCCTCATCCCCAAAAAGGAGAAATTTGTATCCTTTGAAGAGTATAGGTCGATCTCATTGTGCAATCCAATGTATAAAATCATAACTAAGGTAGCTGGAAACCGACTTAAGAAAATCCTGGATAGGCTTATCTCTCCAGAATAGTGTGCGTTTATTCCTAACAAAAGCAATGTTGAAGGAATAATTGTGGCACATGAAACTATTCACACTATCAAGGTTTGTAATTTAAAATCAATGTTGCTGAAATTGGACATTAGAAAGGCCTATGATAGGGTGGATAGGGGATTTCTTTATAGAGTCTTGGAATGTTTTGGATTTGAGGGTAGATGGATTTATTGGATCAAAGGAATAACTGAAGACTACCGTGCTTCTATCCTAGTCAATGGGAGCCCTTAGGGCTTCTTTAACACTTCTCAAGGTTTGAGGCAAGGTGATCTGATTTCACCTTTTCTATTTATTCTTTTGGCAAAAGTGTTAGGAAGATTGATCTCTAAACATCAAATCCAAGGTTTATGGAAAAGGGGTGGAAGTCGCTCGTGGTTTAGATCTGACATCTCATTCTCAATTTATGGACACCTTTCTCATGGGAGAAGCAACGATTTGAGAGGCTAGGGTAATGAAGCAGGTACTGGATGTGTATAGAAGAGCTTCTGGTCAAGGTATCAATTGGAATAAATCACTGATTTTATTTTTCAACACAACAAAAAAATTTACAAAATAACATTGTTGGGATCTTTGGGGTAAGGATTGGGAAGTTACCTGGTAAGCTTCTTGGAGTTCCTCTTTTTGTGGGGGCTAGGAAATTTGCAATGTGGAACAAATTGGTAGATGGATGTGTAGGTCGGATGGAAGCCTGGGAGAGCCAATGGTTAACTCTATTAGGAAGGATCTTGATGTTAAAATCAGTGGTCTCAACTATGCCAATTTTCTCTATGGCATGCTTTAAAATTCCGACGAAAGTAATCTGGTTGATAGAACAACATATGAGAAAGTTCTTTTGGAATGGTAATAGGGGTTAGGATAATGTTCATATTCTTGCGTGTGACCAAATTTTCAAACCTAAGGAGTGTGGAGGGGAAGGCATTAGAAACTAGAAGTTAATATATGAGGCTATGGGGGAGAAGCTTATTTGGGAAATTTACAAAAAACTTCACCAAAGATGGGTTCAAATTCTTAAGGAAAAATACCTAGACAAAGATGAGAGGGAAAGAATTTTTACAGTAGAGGATCCACCTAGTGGCTCGACATTGTGGAATTTTCTAGTCAGTTGTAGGAAAGTAATTAGAAAACACTTATCATGGCAGATCGATAATGGGAGGAAGGCAGACTATTGGGAGGATTCATGGAAAGGGCAGGATAGCCTCTTGAAGGAAAATGTGGATCCAAACATCATTCAAAGAATTCAACAGAGAAGGGGCCTCAAGGTTCGAGACTATGTAGACCTACAAAATTCTACAAATGGGGAAGTGTGTAAGATGAAGTGTCCAGATGATTTGGGTTTTTTTGCAGCAGAATTGAATCAGCTTAGGAATATATTGTAGAATAGAAATATTGCCTTGACAAAGGATAATGATGAGATAGTTTGGTGTGGATCGAAGAGTGGAGAATACTCGGTGAAGATTGGATGTTCATTATTGGAGAATGAAGCTCGAATAGAGGACTGGACTAACAAAATATGATGGAATAAATTTTGTGTGCTGAAGGCAGGTGCCTTTTCTTGGCTAGTGTACATGGGAAGGATTCTTACGGGAGATAGGATGCAACGTATTGGGTTCACAGACCCTTTTAAATGCTTCTTGTGTAACAAGGTAGATGAGACTTTAGATCATCTGCTCCTTAATTGTGATTTTTCACAACAATGTTGGAAATTCGTTCTTAACAGGTTGGGGTGGGAAGGCCCACTTCCAAATTCAATTAAGGATTGGTTCTTTTCTTGGCCGATTCCTAAAGAGAAATCAACATTTGCATCCATTTGGAATTTGTCGCCCTCAACAATTGTGTGGGAAATTTGGAAAGAATAGAACAGGAGAATCTTTCAAGAAAAGGAAGAAGATATTAGTATTTTTGTGGAGGTTGAAAAGAGCTATTTCGGAATTGGTGAGTAGTGTTGCCTCTCAGATTGATGTAGCAAAGCTACCTTTTACATATAAGGATACAACAATACAATCTTAATAGTCATTGGTGCAACTTAGGCCTGTTCAGGGGCAGTTGAGGGTTCAATCTCTTTCCTCTAGAGCTAAGATGGATTGACATCCACCGAAAAGGGGTTGGATGAAGGTGAATTTTGATGGCGCGTCGAAGGGTAACCCAAGCCCTTCAGGTGTAGGATGTGTTTTCAGAGACGAGAAAGGAAATGTTCAGGTGATTGGTGCTAAAAAGCTTCTAGTAGGAAAAAATAATGAGGCAGAAAGTTTGGCAACGATATTTGCGGTGAAATTGGCTAAGAAACTTGGGGTAAGGAAGATTCACCTAGAAGGGGATTCACAAATTATAATTAATGGGATAGCTAAGGGTGCAATGTGAACATGACATTTGAATAAATTTATTAGAAGAATTAGAGCTCTACTTGAATCCTTTGAACATTTTAAGATTTCACATGTATTGAGGGAAAGTAATGAGCTTGTAGACAGGTTATCGAACATTGGTGTGGCTTTGCATGACCAAAATAAGGAAGAATTGGTAGAAGATATTAGAGGGGTTAAAATTTAAGTTTATATATTAAAATTAAAATTAAGTTCTTGAAAATGGACTAATCCGGTCTCCTCTTGCCTTTTTTCCGTGGGTAGGGTCTACATAGTTCAGGCTGCTATTAGAAATCATGTCATGTAGTGGACGATTAAAATAGAATACACTAGGCATGTTAAAGAATGATTGCCGACCATGCAATCCTCTATTTTGGCGATGACATAAGCTGGGGCCGGAACAATCTGGAAGGGGCCCTCTTTTTTATTTAAACCCCACCTAATTTTGAAAATGACAATGTTTTGGAGGCTGGTTGTGGTGACAGGGAGAGAGCATGGAAGCCAATTTCTTATTGAACTCTGTTAATCAGCTGCCAAGATTTAGAGGGCAAATCAGATATAGGAGGTTGGGGAGCATTTTAAACTGGAGGATGATTGGTTTACTGCTAGTGTGAGGAATTTTTTTGGCAAAGAATATATGTCGATGAACATTCGCCCGCGCAACAATATCGATATTACATCATTTTTTTGTGCATGGGCTTTTCAACTGGCAGCGAGGAGAGAGGAAGTCTTACGAGTTATGAAGCTATTTGCTAAGTTAACCTGGTGTGGCAGATTGACCCCGCTTTTGGATAAAGCAAAGCTAGGAAAGGGCATATTAATAGGGGAGGGGCTGTGGCGTTTGGTGGAGGGTGCAAACTGAGATTTTCAACCTTTCATTGTGTGAGGCTCGTCGATGCCAAATTCGTAGAGAATTGCAGAAGCAAGGGTGGGCTAGGAGGAGCTATTGATGTTATTGGCACAACAACATGAGGAGAAAATGGAGCAACTAGGGGCAGAGCGTCAACAGAAGAGGAAGCATACTCTGAGGAAGCCAGAGGCCAAGCTCTAGCCAGAAGGGGAGGATTGTGGCTCGGCAAAGCCAATATTGGGGCGAAAGAAAGGAAAGATGGACACACTGGGGGATATCTTCATCAATATTGAAACTCGTGAGGAAATGTTGAAACGTTGGAAGTAGTAAAAGCTTTCCTGTGCTATCTCTTTTTTGTCTGCAATTATGTATATTTTGGATGTAGCCCAGATATTGTTTAAAAAAAAGGGCTTAGATTAATAAGATGTTTAGGGTGGAAAGATGCTTATCTAGGGGTGGTAGGTAAGGGTAATGGGCTAAATGCCATTTTGGTGATCAATATTGGCACACTGTAAATGTAGAAGGTTAGCTTGGTTAAAATATTCTGCCAATTACAGTGGCTGTGATGTACAACTTTTTGGACATATTAATAAAATATTGTCACTTACAATTTTTTATATTAAAAGTAATTCAATTTTTAATTATTTTTCTTTGGTAAAATCTATATTTCAACTTTTTATTTAATAAATAAAAATTTAACTATTTACAATTGCTAAGCTAAGTGAAAAGACAACATGCATGAAATAAATGGGCAAGTACTGTGAGAATCTCTTTTTTAGGGGGTATTAAAGGAGCTGAAAATACTCCCTTAGTCATATGCTAAAATGAACCATAAAATGGCGAGCCTCAGTAAAACTTACGTATTGCGTTTTTGCTTTTCTATGTTTATGAAAACATCTATGCGTATTAAGTCTTTAGTTAATTTCAGAGACACTCCAATCTATCCTAGAGTTTAGTGTAACAATATATTAATTGCTTCTTAAAATTATGAACACTTAAGATTGATTCAATTGTCTTATTTCTCTTCTGTCACATTGTCCATGGTAAGGGCGGGGTCACATGGAGGGGGCTTCCTAAAAAAATTCAACATGTGTGACTAAGAATTTTTAAGAATATTTTAAATTTGGTGGTCCCATGAATTTAGTATGCAGGCTTAAAACGTTAAGCTTCCAAATTTAAAGAAGCTTAAAATAGATAAGCCTGATTTTCTTTCTAAAATTTTGTTTGGATGAGATTTTTCTTTTAATTTTAATTTTTAGATGTTTGACAAGTGCACTAAATTTCCTAAAATATTGGGGCTAGTTGGTCAAATATCGTGAAATGTGGGGCTCCTATTTTCATGGAAAATATTCCAAATAATCTAGTAGTTTGTTTTCTTCTTCATAGGACCTCTTCTTCCTTGAAAATAAAAGCTTAAGACCCTCCATGGGACCCCACCCTAAGATGACAAAATCAACTCATCTTACATTCTGAAGATGGAAGTGTGATGAGAAACGTTGATGCAAAAAACTCTCACACAATCAGATGGAAAAGCATTTACTATACTATAGATTGTGGAAATTTGATAGAACCAACTCATCTTTTTCAAATAAGAAATGCCTTTGACATAAAGATTCATTTTGATTTTATTGTATATGACAATTATTTAAGGGGGGAAATATAATTTAACAATTGAAATGCTAAATTAACTTTGACCAAAAAAAAATCCGCGTTTATTTAACAAGAACTCACTCATTCAAACGTTTGACCCGGTCAAATACGAATTGTAGCACATGCACACAACGATGGAAACCAATCATTCACAGAACTGGTCGTAGCATTGACCATAACAAACTTATTATATAACTTGCTTCAATTTGTGAGACATCCGCCGTCCACAGTTCGAATCTCTCTGGAGCCAACTTTGAATAGTCACTTTTCACACTTATAACCAACCCATTTATATATTTCCCTAATAAATCCAAGCACACACAATCCCAATTTGATCATACAACAAACAAACCCAATTCGCCTGTATGCGATTTTGAATCTGGGTAACAACTTTCACAGCAGTATTTCATGATCTGTGATCAAAAAAATGAGAAACTATCTGTGGAGAATGCGTCACAAGCCTGTGCATAAAATCTCAGTGATTCATTCAGATGGGAGTGTGGGGTCTCTTGAGGAGAATGGGATTACTGCCTCTCAGCTCATGCAGAGATACCCACAAAGAATTGTAAGTCGTGCCAATTCTTTCTACATTGGACAAAAAGTCCCTGTTTTATCTTCAGGGGAGAAACTGGAAGGTGGGCAGAGCTATTTTCTTCTTCCAGAGAAAATGGGGGGAAGCATTTTGTCAGCTGCTTGGCTGGCTTCTTTAGCAGGTGGAGGCTTTTGTGTTATATCTGTGGAGACTTTTGAAATAGAGAAGAGAGAAGATGGGCGATTACAGCTCAAGATCTTGCCAGAGTTTATTCAGAAGCTTTTGGAAAGTGGAAATATGAATACCCAATTTTGTAAAGATGATTGTTTTAGCCATTCAGGCCTGTGCAGTACTCCTCAGT
Organism: Thuja plicata; assembly: GCA_018584345.1. Classification (NCBI taxonomy): domain Eukaryota; kingdom Viridiplantae; phylum Streptophyta; class Pinopsida; order Cupressales; family Cupressaceae; genus Thuja; species Thuja plicata. The sequence continues at coordinate 3,298,693 of MU224887.1, forward strand.
TGCAGAAGGATTATCAACAGATGGTGAAAGGCAGAGGGCAGGCTTGGAAACCCAGGTTGGAGACCATTGTAGAAAAACGAAATGGGTTCAAGCTCTTTGCCTTGAAAAGATAACGTAGGACTGGACTTAACAAACAGTGAAGCTATTGTTATTTCGTCATCAATGTACAGATCATTTACTCTGTTTTCTTACTGGAATAGCCATTGATTCTTGGCTTTCCATTCTGTAACATTAATGGAAGACTTTTCCACAAACTCTTTATAACATCAAGAATATCTATTTTGGAAAGATCATGTGGTTTTAAATAATGGTCTGATACATAGATTCATAACGCTCTTGGAAATGAGTCTCAAGTTTTTCATTATCTATATTGAATTATTGATCAATTATATGTTACAACTGTGCACTGTAGTTTCTTACAATAGATTATAAAGCACATAATGCCCTTGGGAGCCATTTAAGGGCAAACAATCAGCACCAAATGAACACCTATCAAGGGAAACTTGTGCATGCTATAAAACTTCTAAGTGCTGATCTTAACAATGTTAATCTCCAAACTGTTATTGCTTCTAAAAACCAACTATACAAAATTGACAGCTATAAAGGCCAGGGGACTAAAATTAGATCCAGATTACACCCAAAAAAGAAAAAAAGTAAATAAGAGTACAATATATATTTTTGATCATCTCACCTAAGAACACATAAAAGAAAGAATTGGTGCTATAAAAGATGAATCTAACTCCCTCCTTACTGATCCGGCTGAAATATGCAACACCTTCAAACATTTTTATGAACGCCTTTTCAAGGATGATCATTGGCAAAGATATTCAAGATGCTCTAGAAGATATTGTCAAAGTTCATATTCCTAATCACATAGATGCTGATTATAGCCGACATCTTGATAGAATTCCTACTTTGGAGGAGCTGGAAACTGCTCTCTTTAATATGTCCCCTTACAAAAGTCCACATAGTGATGGGCTTCCTATGGAATTCCTAAGGGCGATGTGGTAACACATTAAAGATGGTTTTTGTTGCTTATATTTTGAAGCCTTTGAAAGAGGATCTTTTTGTTGCTTATATTTTGAAGCCTTTGAAAGAAGATCTTTGGGTCCAATCATTAATGGTGGCATAATCAAATTTGGATATTCTATTCAAAGGAAAAAGGAAGATACTATTTCCGGTTGGCATTCTATCACGCTTCTTAATACTTCCTATAAAATCATTGCAAAAGCTCTAGCTAACAGGATTAAACCAGTGGTGCAAGAAATTGTCTGATTTGAACAAATTGGTTTTAATATTGGCAGATTTATTCTTGACAATTTGATTTTAGCTTGGAAACATGCGAATGGGCCCAACAAACCAGACAAAAGGTTGTTCTTATCAAACTTGATTTTGATAAGGCTTATGATAGAATTTGGTGGAACTTTATTTTGAGCATGCTCCAATGGTTGGGGGTTGGTCCTAAACTTCAAGCTCATGTTTGAATGTTGTTTTAGGATGCTAATTCTCAGATCATTATCAACAATGTGATGATTGATCCCTTTCCTCACCAGAGATCTATCTGTCAAGGATGCCCCTTAGCCCCTTATCTCTATGTGCTTACAACCGATGTGTTAGGATATATGCTACAAGGTGCAAGCAAAAAGTTCAAGTGCAAGTGCTCATTTATTCAAATTTCTTATATAATTTTCAATCTTGGAATAAGAGCTTAAACAAAATTGGTATATTGAAGTCAACACACCAATTTATAGTGGGAGTAGACCCACACATAAATGACTAGTGTATTGGCTACAATGTACCAACTCTTTACGAGAGACAAGTTCTAGTGTCTTCTTGACGCGACATATGAAATTGTGTAACTCTACTACAATGACCTTAGACATCTCCAATGTGAATTGATTCTTTTTCTCAATGGATTGCAATGTTAAATGATGCCTAAAGATTTATCTTTAGACCTCAATTAGATGGCTTTGATTCACTAATAGAAGGGGTCCTACAGACAACATTGAAAGCAAAAAATCACTTTTATGACTCGGATCCATATGATGTCTTGTTCATTTAAACATTTTCCTAACGATATAAAGGTGGAAAAGGGGTATTTATATTTTTTAACCTTAGGATTTGGACACTTGTCAGAGGAATTCCTTTAATATACTTAGATAGTGTTGGGACTAATCCTAACAATGTCATTTTTTTCTTCAACTACGAGCCTTCGAGAAAACTTAGCACTAAGGGACTAAGTCCCAAGGTCCTATGTCTTCATGAAGGCACAACCCTGCACCTCTGACTTCCCTTTCCCCCTCTTCTCTACTCTCCTTCCCTCATTCTTGGACCTTAATTTTGTTTAGGTGCTCTGTACTCTTTTACCAACACCCTATGTCCCAATCTCCTCCAACCTCCTAGGACCCAAACCCCATCCATATATATCCCCTTTCAATTCTATACCCCTACAAGAATATCTCACTTTCAAACTACTTGCCAACTAAATATTTCCATTATTCCTTCATTCATTCATTCGCTAATCCTTTCAAACCCTCAATTCCTTATTGAAATGTCCCCAAATCATTATTTGTTTTGTAATCATGGTTCATTCTTGCCTACTCCCTCTATTTTCCCACAAGACATACGAGCCTCTCATGCATCTCAACATCATGTCCCTAATTCTTGTCAACCTTTGAACTTAATTCAAGGATGCAATGAATTCTAAATCCCTTAACAAGTCATCTAACCTACTCCTTAAAATTTCCATGCATTCCTCTACCTTGACATTTGATCTTTTAATGAATGGTTCCTCCCTTCTAACCCAAAATTCATTGTTTAAATTAAATGGCATGACTTCAAATGAAGATGTAGTTGTGGAGGTTATGGACAATTTACTATGATTAATGTTGGTCATTAATGTTCCCACTGCCAAGATATCTCCATGACAAAACTCCACCATTTATTTTTTTGTTCTATGGAAGTAAAAAAAACCACATGTCATAAGTGCAATTGTCTGCCCTTCCTTGAGTTTCTATAAGCATACTAAGTGCCAAATTTGAGAGCTAAATACCAATTGATGGGGCACCCAAAGGGTTGGTCTTCATCTGTTTTTCATTTGACCATCAGAGATCTCTAGGGTTGTCTACACTTAGATTGACTAAAATATTATTATTTTTATAATGGTGGTGCAATAAGTTGGATGTGTAAATAAGAAATTATGTTTTTTTGTTCACTATTGAGGAAAAATATATCAGGACAACTAATGTTTATTTTACAAAGAATTTGTTTGTTTGAAAATAATATGCTTAAATTTTGAGCTAAATTAGGGTTCACCTATTATTTATTGTGACACTAGAAGTGCAAATTTCTTAGCAAAGAACTTGAAATTTCATACAAGGACCATATGCATATATTGTAGTATTATTTTTTAAAGACATGGTTAAGGATGGAAGGGTGAAATTAGATAAAGCTCAAACAATGATGAATGACGTAGGTACATTAACAAGGCATGTGAGCATGAGCATGAGCTCATACCACAGTGGTTGTTGTGAGCCCTTGTGATAGGGAGGTGCATGTTTCAAATACCAAGGAATTACACAATGGAGTATGTTGGGCACAGGAGTTGGAAGGAATCGTTGTTCAACATAAAAATATATGTTTCAAACGGATGAGAGTCAGAATGAATCATTTTTCAGCACAATTGTTCGCGGGAGTCAGAAGAAATCATGCATGAAGATGGAAGATGGTGGTGGAGATAAATGTTGATCCACCTGTCAGACCCTTGTTGGGCTTGGAGTGCTCGCGATCCCTGTTCCAGACTCAAGATGGGTGTGTGTTCTTGCGCCCTTCGGGCTCGGTTTTCCTGCTGGGCTTTTGGTCTCGCGGGTTTGGGTTGTTAGAGTCATTGGGGATGAGGTCCCCTAGATTTTTGGCCTAATTGGTTCATAGCTCCAATCAAAAGAAACTATTACCGAGCAAAAAAAAACAAGGCACGTGAGCATATAGAAAATCAATGGTGTTCAAAGTGTATGCGCATCTCAACCCTTAGCAATTAGATTTAATGATTATATGTTTCCTTTGGATTCTATTTAATATGATATCAATCACTATACACATATACCTCTCTTTGGGTTGCTATATAATCATGGTTAAAGATGTGATTCTAACTCTCTTTATTTATAAATTAATCTCTCTTGAGGCTGCAAAAAGCATCCTCCATTTTGAACTGTAAAATGATGAAGTTTCTTTGGGAAGAAAATTCATAACAAAAGAAACATTTGGTAATAGTAGGATACAATTTGTTGGAAGGAGAGGTCGTTTATCTATGAGATTGTCTCTCCTTAATAGTATAGCTCTTGATGCTAGATTATATTAGAGAAAACTATCAAGATCAAGTATCTAATTACGGAGAATCAACTTTCTTCCCTAGGATGTGAACCTTTAGCAAAGGTTCTCAAATATGAAAAGATATAAAATTTTATAGTAGTCTAATTAAAGTTGACATTTTCTAGATTGTGGGGAAGGGGAACCTAAGTATTTTTTGGGATAATGCATGAGACCAATATAGGGGAGAGGACCCGGTAGTTGAGCACCCTAACTTCACGGTTCTCAAAATCCTACATGGCAATTTCAAATCACTCCCATTTTTTTATAGCAGCTTACTTGGCAAGTCCCCTGCTTATAACTAAGGTTTTAGGGCCACATCATCAAATACGATGCCACATTAGCATTCTTTTTGCCAATGTGTCCAAAACAGCCCAAAAAAAAGTGAGACCAATTGTAGTACATTAGGGACCCCCATACTTGTACAACTGATGTGGCATCACACTATTGGTTACTTTTTAGGAAAAGGGACACATTTCATTCAATTATGGGTAGTCATCATTAGCAAAAGCAACTTTAAAGTCATAAATATTGGTACAATGCTATTAAAAATATTGGATATTAAATCAGCAAGTGTGGGTATTTAATTAACAACTACTATCACAACTATTAGAATGCGCTCAACTACCGGGTCCTCTCCCCTAGCTTTCTTTGTACGAAATTACCTAATCATGTAGAATTAAAAAATAACTGTATTGAAGTTGACTTGATTTATGTTTCCAATTTCAATATGTAGTTAAGTAGGATGGTGTGACGATTTAAAAAATGACAACTTAAAGATTTCTGGCTAGGTCAACAACCCCCTCTTCTTATTAATTGCGTAGCTCATATTTTTAGCATCCCAAAATGTCTCTTTAGAAAAGAAAAGAAATTCTTTAGATGAGGCTTGAAAGGTTTTAGAATCTACATTGTTTAAGACGGTTATAAAACTATTATGTAAGATAACTTGAAAGTTAAGAACTTTGAGCTTTGGAAAAGGGTCTAGCATCTTAAATGACGCACTAAGGTTAATTTTTTCATGTGGTTTGCATCTAAATAGATAAAGTTCTTCATCAAGTTACTCCTATAAAAGTAAGGGTTATGATATTGCTTCAACTGTGTAGTTTTTGAGTTAAATTCGTTGATTTGCCTTCAACGTGGAGATTATGGTAGACGTGTTTTTTTTAAGCTTTTTTGTGTGCTAATTTTCTTAGTGTTCATGGTGTGATTTGTTAGAAATTTTGTAGAATTATTTTGAGTATATCCAAGACTCTCTTGTGAACAATCATGACCTTTTTTCAAGCTAAACTTCCTTAATATGGTGTATGATATTAATCATAGCATGATGTGTGCTCCAAGTAATATCAAAACATTTTCAATAATACAAGATATATAGAAGCTAGTTTTGGGATATAATAATGATCAATCTAAAAGAAGTTTGTTAAGTTTGAATTTAAGATAAAGAACTGAGTTTTCGGTGAGAATTTAAAAATTAACTAGAATTAAAATTCTAATAGCTTTTCCCTCTTTTCTCTTTTAATAACAACTTTCGAAATTACCAACTTAATAAAAATTCCTTTATTTGAACTTGTTTAAATTTAAATTGATGGTACTTAGAAAAGAGAATCATAAAAATATTAACATTAAAACATTTGTCATGATTATAATGACTCCATTAATTTTTTATTTGTATGTACTCTTGCTTGGTTCCAACAAGATAAACACAAACATCAAAATTAATAATACATTGGTATCTTTATTGAGCTCTATGATTCAATTTTCATAGATTAAATTATTTTATAGAAACATGTAGTTCTAGAGTAACTTAAATTTAACGACTGAAAATGTTGACCTGACTTTAAAAATGAGTGGTGTCTGCTAGTCATCATGGTGAGGGAAATCATTTGATTTTTTTTCCGCAATTTTAAACCAGAAATTACCCATTCAAACGCTGACCCGGTCAAATACAAATTGCAACTATGGAAACCAATCGTTTACAGGACTCTTGTAAATGACCATATTTTAATTTGTTCCACACTTGCCGTCCACAGTTCGAATCACTCCGTAGCCAACTTTGAATGCTCCCTCCGTAACATATCCATACACACTCGAATCATTTCCCTCAACAAACCCAATTTGATCATACAACAAACAAACTCAATTTGATTTTGATCATACAACAAACAAATTCAATTTGATTATATAAAAAGTTTGTGCCTTAAGAAAATAGTTTGAAGTTGGGTATGTATGAAAAAAAACAAAGATAATGTTAGAAATTAGGGTTGTCGTTGTATTAAAAGATTGATCTATTAATGTCTGATATAACCACCAACAATCCCCTTCCCAACACTACTCCTGCAATCTGCGTGGATTCAAACCTGTGACCAAACTCATACCAATTGTTAGAAGTTAGGGTTACCATTGCACCAAAAAAATCAACCTATCAATGTCTGACTAGACTTATAGAAAACACAAAAAACTATTAAACCATATCACCAATCCCACAAAGGACAGTAGCGCACTGCCAACAGATAATCTAACACTATTGTTCTTTGATCCCTTACATTATTCAATCTATTATCAATATCATTCGTCCATTCATTTGATACCTCTATATTATTCAATCTCTCATCAAAATCATTCGTTCATTCATTTGCTGTATATGATTTTAATTTTAAATCTGTGTAACACCTTTTGCATCAGTATTTCATTGTCTATGATCAAAATGAAAAATTATATATGACAAGCTAAATCTTACTCGAAACAGAACATATTTGATTCTTTAAAGGACTGATTCATGAGTAATATTTTCTGCTAAAGAATGTATATATACAGCAATATATGATTGTTTTATCAGAATGTATATATACAGCAATACATGATTGTTTTATCGGAATGTATATATACAGCAACATATGATTGTTTTATCAGAAAACAAATATTATGAATGCAAATCAATGTCATGGCATCAATGCTATTAATTAAGAGACAGTGTCTCAGTATGATGATGGAAGACAACAACATACATAATACGATACAGTATATATACATAAATCCAAATACCATCTAAATTAACTTATTTCAAAATACATTCCATGATTCATCATGAAAATGAAAATTTAAACAAAATATATATAAAATAAAATTCAACAATTCTAAACTCTAATCTATAATCTTGAAGCTGAGTTGTGGAGGGTCGGCCAAGGGGCCAACCCTTTGACAGTCCAGAAATTGTGTCGGCCATATGTCTTGATATCCATACAGCACTCGCCTCAATGGACGAATGTGGCGTATTTAGCCAACCGACCCTTTTTAATTCAAAACCAGAGTCCTCAACCCTTCTAATACAATTCCCTCTTTTTGTTACATATAACACAGCCCATGTGGGATATTACTATTAGTCATGACTCCGTTGTTTTAAAGACTGTAAGTACTCATGCATACCTTGTCACAGCTCTGAAGCTTTGCCTCTTCTGACGTGGCATCTTCATCAGCTGATGTATTAGATGGTCTTGGTTTGTCAGAGTGTAGGCTTGGCAGTCTACGCTGCAGACTATATGTGGAAAAACGAAATGAACGAATGAAAGATTTTAATAACGTTCATGAAGTCAAAGTAGTCTATGGGATTCAAGAACAGCGCAAAACTCCTTGACAGTAGAACTCCGTATCTTTAAGCAGTTTGTAATCTCCTTCCAAGATCTGTCCTTGGATGATGAATTTTGAACAATAAGTTCGTTGTTTTTCCCAGCCAAATATTATGCTTAAATTGTTAGTTTTTAAGATGTCCTTATAGTTTATGTGAATGTCATTATATGTTAAGAATGTCAAGGCGAAATGTAATTTTGTCTCTACCACTCCTGCATTGCAGAAATGGGTGCATGTTGTTTGCTTTGAAAAGGAAAAATAAAGAAACAACTAATCTATTCCTGTTTCATCATTAATGTACATATAATTTTACTATGTTTTCTTATTTATAGGGTGGAAAATATGTCTTTTTTTGTAGTATAATTAAGTGTCGTCTGTATGGTGTACACAATAGTCACATATCGCTATAAATCATCTATAGACCTCAAAACTGATCGTCCAAAATCATAGACTATAAAAATAATTATTTCTATTTTCACTTGAATAACCATAGATTCTAGACTTCTAATTCTATAACTTTAGTGGAAGGCTTTTGCACAAATTGTTAAAACTTCCAAAAATATCTCAAGTCTCAAGTTTTTAATATCTTTTTTTTATTATTGATCAATCTATATGTTTTGCATTACAATAAAGCACATGATGCCCTTTGAACTCTTTAAAGAAAAATAATCAAATTGAATTGAATATCATTTTACTAACTTAAAGTTCTTAATTTAAAAATAAGGGGTTTTTAAAAATATTTGATGATAATTCTTTAAGACGGATTTAAACTTAAGTGCTTATTTTTATTTAAATTTTGTGTATGTTTCTCAATTTTTAAGGAAGAGCTTAAATATTTGGTGTTTTGGTGTCAACACACTAATCTACAATGGGAGTGGATCTCACGCATAAATACTTAGTACATTGGCTATAATGCACCAACTCTTTATAGGACACAATTTTGAGTGTCTCCCTTAAGCAACATATGCAATTGTGTAACTCCACTACAATGACCTTGACATCTCCAATGCAAATTAATTGCTTTGTTAAATGGATTGCTATATTGGATGATGCAAAAATATTTATCTTTAGCTCTAGTTTGGATGGACCTTCTGGTAGTTCTTGTTCTTGTTGATCCCTTGTATACCTGTGACTTAGGTGTATTCCTCTATAGGCCCAAGCACAGATTCAACAAGGAGAAGAAATAATGTTCAACAAGGTCCTAAAACCTTCTACACTTTGAGCTCCACAAACTCAGGTGGGCACTACTTATCTTCTACCTTTAATACTCCATAATATCACAATCATACAGGTATGGTAGATGCAATCATAAAACATGTAAATGGTAACAGATTTTATAAAGTTTGATGAGAACCACAATTCTAACATATCAGATCACTGCCCTATCCAGTGGGTATGGAGTCACTCTAAATGAAGACTCTTAACAACAAGATACATCAAATGTAAACCTGCAAATGATCTCTGAACTTGACTATGCCTTACATACTCATTTGACACTTCTGCGGATGTAATTATCTGATTCATTATAGTTCCTTTTTCACTGAAACTACTTTAAGGATGTTTAATTCTCTCTGAAAGAAACCCTAAACTAGTTAGACCCTATGCCTTACATTGTGATGCATTAAAATGTCCTTAACAACCAACCCAAATGGAAACAAGAAACTGAAATAAAAACAGTACAATTCAATAAGATCTTACAAATAACAGGAAGTATAGACATATATTAACATTAAAACCAGAAACATTTAAAATTAGAGTCAAAGGACCATTGATAGTCTTAATTCAATAAGCAGAGCTTACAAGCCTTCTGTGGCATAAAATTCTCATACTTTATAAATGACTCAAAAACCCTAATTATACCCCCTTGGATACCATGAGTTTGGACCACCTTAGGGCAAAAGGAAACCCTAAAACACAACCACCACAACTTGGGAACCAAACCAACATTAATACATAATAGACAGAGAGTCGAATAAGGTTACATAATGTCTTCAAATCTGATTGAAAACCTAAATTGCCACCAAAAAACATTTATGAAACCCCAGATATCAAAAAATATGTCTCTCTAGCACCCTACGACCACATAAATGCAACCCAGATGATCAGATCGATCCATCCACCACTTCTGCAACTTGAAAGAGCACCGCCATGGCCAAAAATCCCTTTGCATGGGTTTGAATTTTCAAATACTACCCATTGTAACAGTCACCATGGTGTGAAAACATAATCAACAGTCGATACTGAAGGCCTTTCACACTTTAAAACAGAGCCTTAGATCTTTACTTAAGAGAAAACCATGAACACAAGACACTTAGCAGTTCCTCATCGCATCTTGGTCCCAACCTGGAATTTTGGACACCTGTAACTCAGTCGTTAAGCCTCAATTAGTAATCTTTGTTCACTTTCCATTCTAGGCATTGTGCCATCTGTCCGATCAAAACCGATCAGCACGACACATACCCTGACTGTATTTACTACCTAGTCCCACCAACTGTCACGCATCGCAAAACTGTGATGCATCAAAGACTTAACCTCCCTGTATGTTTTGTTTGAGGCCTAGCACCTAGCGCCCACCGCTTGATTGAATCTAATATGACGGTCGATGAACCTGCTTTTATCCTCAATCTTAGAGGGACATCTGGCATCATGTTGTGATCCCGCGAACACTAATCCCCATGCATCTTCTGATCATGGGATAACGATAGCTGTCATATTAGATTTGAATTGCATGAATGTTATCTTCCTTTAGCTCAGAAGCCACCATCCATGTGTCACCCTCTGATTCGCTAGGAAATCTGCCACCTCACCATCCTACTTGGTCATGCCACATGTCACCTTGTCGCAATGTCACAATCTGACTAGACCTGTCATGAATTGGATCGCGACATGGCGCCCTGTTGACATAGGTCACCGTGTTGAACCCTTTGCCACATCACCTCTTCACAGGCCCACAAAACTATCCTTCTATCCGGAAACGTGCCGCCACGAACCGCTTGACCATGAACCGCCTGGCCAAAAAGTTGCGTGCCTTTCGACACTTAACCACTGCGGGCTAAGATATAAAAACATTAAGTGACTTGACCGCATAGCCAATGTCGGATTAAAGATTTTGAATGTTTCAAAAAAAAAAAACCAGCGAAGGCACCATGGACAATCTGACAGTTTCCAACCCTCCAAAAATCCATAGAGACCATCCAAATGCACTAAAAGATGACGTCCTTGTCCCTCTACAAACTTCCCTTGCGAGACAAAGAGAAGAACCCTCTGTAACCTGAAGAATACCGCCATGGAAGAAGGTTAAAGCTCTGAAAATTTTCAAGATAGTACTCATAGAAATGAGTACTAATAGTAGCTCCGTCTGAGGAAGTTTGAATGCAAGCTCAACACTAAAAAACCAACACTCTGGGATGCATACCAAAACCTCACAACAAAACTCTAAAATTGAAAACCAGGAATATATACACCTATACATTAAATTTATGCATGATTGGTGAATTATGAGAAAAATGGCTTAAAAAACTACCCATGCACAGGCAGGTATTCCATTTCACCAGAAGGATTTTGCATAATATAAGAATCTTTTCCATGAAGATCATGCAAAACAAATGGTCCCAACCATAAGGACTCAAATTTTTCATGCTTTCCTTTGTCTTCTAATCTAGCATTTCATTGGAGCAACATGACATTCACATGAAAATTTCTTTCTAATGCTCTCTTGTCAAATAAATACTTGGATTGTTGTTGGATCTTCTTATTTTGCACTTGTGCATCATTTCTAATCTCATCCAACTCTACCAACTGCAACATTTTGTTTTGCATTGACTCTGTCACCTCTATGTCTTTATCTTGGATAAACTTGTAGACTTACAACAAATTATTCAATGGTAATCTAGCTTGTGTTCCATAGACTATTTCAAAAGGGGATACACCTATAGCTCTTTTCATTGTTATCCTGTCAGCCCACAAAGCTAACTTAAGCTTTAAATTCCAAGACTTTTTGTTCTTTTCTAATGTCCTTTTGATAATTTTCATACTGTTCTTGTTACTGGATTTTGCTTGTCCATTTGCCTGTGGATGATATGGTGAATAATATGAAACCACAATACCATACTGATCACAAAACTCCTTGAATTATTTGGACCTAAAGCACATGGCATTATCCATAGCTAGCTTGCTTGGCACACCAAACCTAGTCAAGATGTTATCTATTATAAAATCAATGACCACCTTACTAGTTACCCTCTTGGTTGGTATAGCCTCAACCCATTTTGTGAAATAGTCTGTGGCAACAAGGATCCATCTATGACCCCCACTAGACTTCTCTGAAAATTCAATAGAATCAATGCCCCATTGGGAAAAAGGGACCTCAACTGAAATTGGGTTCAAAGGCAAAGCCCCTGAATACATCAACTTATTTGAAAACCTTTGACAAGCCTCACACCTCTGCACAAATTGATGTGTGTCCTTGGAAAAACAAGAGCAATAATAACCAGCTCAAAGTATCTTATGTGTAGTTGTCTTTGTTGAATAGTGGCATCCACACACATCACTATGTGTTTCTTTTAATACCTTCTCAGATTGAGCTTTATCCAAACAAAACAAGAGAAATCCATCTCTATTTTTCCAATATAAATCTCCTTGAATCAACACATATTTATGAGCTTGAAGTCTGAGAGCCCTTCTTTGATTTTGTGCCATGTCCTTGGGACATTTAGTATTCTTTAAAAAATTTACAATATTAGTATACCATGGTTGGATCTCAATGCTAGTTGGCATTTCATTTGTTTGCACATTGTTCACTTGTGTAAGCTCCATATTTGTATCTGTCATAAGCTTTTCCAACCCCAAGCCTCTAACCAATTTGGTAATCTAGACCTCCAAATCAAATTCTTGTATTCTATTGATCCACTTGCACCTCTTTCTAGTAACTTCATTTTGTGACAATATATCCTGAACAACAACATGAGGTACATAGGCAACTACCGAACCGCCTCATAATAGGTTCTAGTAATCATGCCAAAGCCTCTCCTAGGAATAGTATATTCAAACTAAGGATTACTTTCCCCACCATGAGGTGCATTTAAATTGTCAACCTAGGGACGTATACTTGAAATGGGACAGCATGATATGTGTACTTAGTCTCTCAAAGAGTCATACTAGTTATGCTGTAGGAAGGTAAAATGCATGAAAGAAATCTACACTATTGTTGCAGGAAAGTAAACACACTTTACTCCTTAATGAAATTAATTCTAAAAAATGTAAAATTAACTTAAACCTATTCTTTCAACCCAGAGCATCTACTATAACTATCCTTGCAGGTGTTGCAGGAACATTCACAAAGTATAATGTTGCAGGAAGAAACAATAAACTCCAATTTGAAATAATGGAAATATTGAAAGTAAATATACTCTACTCTAATCTAATCCACCTCCTAAGTGGGACCCCTTGGTTGGATTCTGCTAACTACCAACACAGAAGATAAACCAAAATCACTTCATTATATTTCAGAAACTGATTACATAGGAACAATACATAAAACTGGAAATATAACTTCTTGTGCAAGATGCAACAATGTATTCCCAAAAACTCTGAACTTCCAAACTAACAGTCAAATCCCTATAAATAGAGGATTGGCACTTATTCAAAATAAAATGATAAGTTCTGATTAAAATCATGCCAGAGAAGAAAAAGGGAACGTAAGAGCCCACGACATATACAATAAATTCTGGGCGACCGATTCAACAAGCTAATGAGTGCAGAGAAAATATAGCAGAGCTATATTCCTATATTCTCTGGAATGGTAGCTCCTCCAATGTAGTAGCTTTGTCTTTTAGTGCCATGATGATTTCCCCCATCACAGTTGGACTTCAACATTCTTCTTTTAATGTTGTCGACCACTCTCAAGTTGCTCCTTCTTCCTAGCAGGTTAGTTACATGCAGAAATATACATACAAGTAAACTTAATCAAATTAATCCAAATGTTAGAACAAACATTCTGATAGTTATATGAAATAATGCAATATATATATATATATAATATTAGCAAAACATGACATAACTATCTACCCCTAGGTTTGATGGTTCTAACTGTACTTTAACACAAGTTTTATTGGTTATAAGTCCACAAATGTCTTGGTAATACTTTAAAACAGAGTATTAAGATCAATATAAAATAGAGACAATAAATTGTCTCATCAACTACCTTGGCACATACTAAATAAGGCCTAAAATCCTTGACTACCTTATCTAAGGCATAAGCTTGTTTTTCCATGATTTCATACTTTAACACTGATGCTTGCAAGGACTTGCTGAAAATTGCAATTGGATGTTCAAATCCCTCTTTGTCCTTCTGTAGTAGTACTACAACAATGGTATGGAATGAAGCAAATGAGAAAATATAAAAAGGCAATTGATAAATAGGAGACTTCAAGACTGGTACTTCCTGAATAGACAACTTAATCCTCTCAAAATCTTGCTGAGCTTCTTGATTCCAATAATATTTAACACCTTTATTTAGCAGCTCGGAAATAGGTTTTACAATTTCTGCAACATTTATAATAAACCTTCTTACAAAATTTATCATTCCTAAGAAAGATTGCACCCCTTTGATGTTCTTAGGAGGAGTCAAAATACTAATTGCCACAATCCTCTTTGGGTCTATTATCACTCCCTCTTTAGACACTATATGCCCTAGTAGCTTTCTCTCTGAAACAAAAAAATGGCACTTCTTTCGATTAAGAGATACTCCAAACTCCAAAGCCTTACCAAAAATCTTCTCCATATGTCTGCACCGATCCTCAACTCTCTTTGAATATGCACTGAGATCATCTTGATAGACAACTATGATTATATTTATGAATTCCTTGAAAGCAACATCCATTGCTATTTGAAAAGTGGCCCCTGCATTCATGAGACCAAAAGGCATCCTTACATAAACATAAGTTCCCCAAGGGGTAGTAAATGTTGTCTTGAATTGTTCTGACTCATTGACCAAAACCTGACTGTAACTAGAGAATCCATACATCATGCATAAAAGGTCACACCCTGTAACTCTTTGTAGCATTGCCTCCATATTAGGAAAGGAATAATTATCTTTAAGTGATGCTAGATTAAGGTTTCTAAAATCAACACAAAGCCTGGTATCTCCATTATTTTTTCTTACTGGCACAAGATTTGACACCCATGATGAATGTCTAATTGGTTTTATAATTTGAGCCTCCCCAAGTTTCATTAATTCTTCTTGCATTTTTATGCTAGCAAAGGATTGATTGGCCTTTGCTTCTATCTAAAAGGTTTCACATCAGGCTTTAGAGGAATCTCATGTTGAAACAAGTCCTCTCTGTAGGCCTTAAGATCTTCATATGACCAAGCAAAAACATGCTTGTATTTCTGTAATAGGCTAATCAAATTTTCTCTGATGTGAGGGGCTAAATTCTTTCCAATGTATACCATTTTAGGGAATTTCTTAGGCCCTAAATTTATCCCTTCAACACTAACCATTTTTATATCAGATATTTTAAGCAAGTGATTATCATTGTCATTGAAGATTCCCTAAAGTTGAACCAAACCCTTAGGTATGACATTTGTTGGTAATTGAACAACCTTAGTCCCAAAAATAGTTTGTTTTTCATCTATGGTTTCAACTAAAGCATTGCAGTCAACTCTCTAGCCCTCATAATCATCCATACATTGAATGAACCTAAGAATATCCTTGTCATCCTCAAAAACTTGCCAATTATATACATTATCAATAATTGCAGCCTGATCTTAGTCTCAATAGTAGAAATCCCATCCAAAGTTATATCATTATTATTTAAGGCTACATTTGCTAGTAAATCAGCCATAATGTACTTGGATCTCTCTACCCATTCTATTGAGAAAGCGTCAAAGAGCTCTATTTTATCCCAGACTGCATGCTTATATCATTTTAGTCTATCATTCTTAACAACATACATGTATCTTATTTGGGAGACTGCTAACTCAGAGTCCCCAAATACTCTTAACAACTTTATGCCATGTTTTATGGCAACCTCTAAGCATAATACGAATGCTTCATATTCTACAGTGTTATTTGTGCATTGAAAAGCTAAGAGGAAAGAATATTTAAATGTTGTACCTGATGGGGATATAAAAACAACACCAGCTCCAGATCCTTCCTTGGAGCATGCACCATCAAAGTACATTTTCCATATCTCATCTTGATGTAATTGTGACTCCTTCACAATTAGGTCCTGATTTTCAACTTTCGACCTGTCTTGCTCAATCCTGAAATTTTCCATGTCAACATCCATGAAATAATTCAGCACCTTGGGATCCCCCCTCACAATTATCACTAGAGCATGTTGCTCCCTATATAACACTCCCATTGATAGGGATAGTAGCATATGATAGATTCAATTACAAATGTCCTCCAACATCTACTTCCCATTGTCTCGACAACAACATACCATAATTTGGTGGTGTATCAACCACAACAACATCCATTTTGAAGGTAGCCTTAGGAAAAACAACATTCTTCACTTCAATACCTTTTAAGGTTCCTACCACATGTACCTGATGACATGTAACTGATTGAATGTTTGATAATGTTAAGTTGAAAGATAATGTAGGCCATTAAATCAGTTAATGGACTGTATTGTCATTTATGTCAAGTTGATATCATCTGTACAGTCATCTACATAATGCCAAAGACTTCAAAGAACCAAAGGAACCAAAGTTATGCTTTTAGCAATGTATAAAAGTCAAGTATTAACTAAGTGACAAACAACACTGATAGAGTGCACACCCACAAACAAAGAAAAGAAGAATAGTCATAGTGATACCCAATGATCAGAAGCATAGTATTGCCCGACGAAGCAAAACTACAGAATGCCAGACAAGAAAAGTCAGAAGGTTGCCCGACGACCAAAGATACAGAGTTGCCCGACGAGTAAAATTCCAATAATTCCCGATGGATGGAGATCATGAAGCTAGCTGAAGTCTCACCGACGGATCAGTCAGTTATCACCGACGACTAACTGCAGTGGTGACCGACAGAATCGAGAGTTCAGAAAATGACAAAATATCTAGCTGGCAGAGCTAAAAATAAACTTAACTGGTTGTCTACTTTTTTTTTATTCAACCAGAGATAAGTGATTAATTTAAAGCTGATTTTTATAGTTGGTAAGAAGATATCTACGAGAAAAATTAGGAGTTATGCTTTAAATCTAATTGGCTGGATTGTTTATCACACCAAGAATCAAGAATCAAGAATCAAGAAACAATGAATATTATGTCTATATAAGAGACAAGCTTAATTCATTTACGAATGGGATTAAGGGGAGTGAATAGAAAGAGGATGCTAAAGAGAAACTGATGAAGAACAACTTCATGCAGTGCTGATCAAACAAGCTAAAGGAAGAGCTAAGGAATTCTGCAGACACCGATGAATAGTGAGCACAACATCACAGAGCAGAAAGTATGGAGCACAAGGATTGAATTGATACATTGTTCAGAGAGGTAATGTACTTAAATAGATCTGAAAATATACAATTCAAGTTGCAATATGAACAGGTCATAGTGTTTTAGTTTAACCATTGAAGCATCAAGTCTCTTAACCAAGCAGGACTTAACAGTCTTCTATATATTGAGGTACACCTCAAGGAGTGCCAAAAATGTTGATTCATGAAAGTAGCATTGGACTTGTTGTTGGAAACACTGGGAAGGGGGGGGGTGAATCAGTGTTTAACTAATTATTATATTTCAGCAACTTTAAACATAAATAAATTATATATCACTTGAAGCTTAACACAAGATCACATAACACATAATATGTTTATGGGGAAACCTTGATTAGAGGAAAACCCCGGTGGGAATTAGTACCCATAAATATTGCACTAGTATAATGAACCTGTTAAAGTTCCTTTGCCCTGTTAGGAGAAGTCTTTTACAATACAATTGCAATGACCTGGCTAAAGGCCTGACCCTGTTAGGAGTCTTTTACAAACAACCCTGTTAGGGGTGAGGACTCACTGTCCAAGAGCTCACTGCTCAATGAGAAAGAAGGCTACAACCTCCTGAGAATAGATATGCACTATAT
>MU224887.1:3318432-3343261 GCA_018584345.1 Thuja plicata
TGAAGTAGATGGTTGAATGGATGGTGTGAATATAGTATTCTGACTAGTATCCATGCATTCACTTTTTACTGGGATCTCCATGACTGGTGTCTCATTATTTTTATTATCTTCCTCTTTATTCAAGTCTTTTGAATCTTTAGAGGGAACTTCATCTTGTTGTAAAGATGTGTCATCAGTGCACACCTCCTTTGTCTCCTCAGTGCTTACAAATGCTTTTTCAACTTTGTCCATATCACTGTCAGAGGTGGTCATGGATATTTTGATATCATCAATCACTATAGTATTTCCTTAATCATTTGTTGTATCAAAGGCTATTGAAACTGAGGGCGTTGAAACCTGTGTACCTGTCTTAGGTGCATTCTGAATCACTGGTTTTGTAACCTATTTGGGAGGAACTGGAGTTACCTTTGTTGTAGGCATTGTTGAAGGATACATATGTCTATCCAAAAATACCTGCTCAAAATCTTTCTGAGTCTCTTCACCAACCAGATCATACTCCTTATTCATGATATGGAGAACTCTTGTTTTGGTTCTTAGGTGCGGCTTTACTAAATCCAACAGACTGAATTTCTCATCATGCGAACATACCAGAAGAAGACTATCCAATGTTTCTTCTCTTATCCTCATATCCTCTTCAATTTCTTGCCTCTTTAATATATCAAGTATATTCCATACCTTGTCTGGTATGACTGTTTTGAGTTCCAATACTGTCCTTTTGAACTTAATCATGTGAGAGATGATCATAGAATGAATCTCTGATTTGTCTGTCTCTTGATATTTTTCATATACACTCTTGAGAGATTATAGTCTTCCTTCATTAACAATTCTGTTCTTTAGAATAGTTAGACTAGGTCTAAATCCTACCTCAGGAGGGGCTTGTGTGTTCTCTACCTTGCTCCTTGTAGTTCTTGAGGATGGATGAATTGTAGGAACTTTCTTCTTCCTTCTAGTCAGCATGCTAGGTACAGAAGGTGGAGAAGATTATAGATCAATCGTGGTTGATGGCACGGATGTGTCTACATTTGATTTCTTCTTCTTCTTCTTAGGCATATCATCATACTTTTATATTTTTACTTCAATGGGAGTTTTCTCAAGTTCTTTGGCTATCTTAGCTTCCCTAGCTCTTTTTCGGTCTTCTTGTGTAACACCATGAAATTTTAAGATATTTGAGGTAATCCTTGATGCCTTCCTTTTGTTGTTAGCACTGTATAAGACAGAATCAACTTGATTTGTCTTTTCTCTATAAGTACCCCATCTAGGTTCATTGGGATCCTTGGGCACAAATAGGAGGACTTGTTCATAACCTTCCAAAACATGTTCTTCAACTTCATAACCGAGAGGGTGAATCCATTTTGTTCTAGGCTCAACTGCCTCCATGCAAGTACAGTCAATTTCTACCATGAAGCATATGGTGTCTTTGTATTTCTCAACTATCTTCTCAGGTGTCCTGAACCTCTTCCGCATCTTGATCCTGAATGTTTTGATATCCATGTCCATATTATCTTTTGCACTACTCTCTGATGTAGCGTTTAGTTATATCTGAGACATAGTAGGTTTACTCCTATCTAGGTAAAGATTTGCAACTTTACCAACAATGTGGAAGTACAAGTAGATGATCAAAGAGCCAAACCTGAATATCTTGCTCTTGTCATGCTTAATAGCCTTTATGTTCTCAATCAACTATGCATGCAATAGTTCACAAAGATTGTACTGAGTGTTATCTTTCACTATCCTTATTGCTGCCAGAACTATTGTTGCAGACACACTATTCAGTCTGCTTGCCTACTGAAACTTGTATCCAAGTATCATAGTGAGTAGTTTGATGTCATTCTCCTTGATAGGATCAACAGTCATGCCAAACCTATCACTTATAGATAAGAAAACTTGTTCAACCTACTTCTTAACATCCTTTCCAGTAGGAAGAACTGGTCTAGTCTTAGGAACTCCAGTCATTTCATGGATTAGGTCTGCAATGATGCAGACATGAACCTCACCAATCCAATATAGGTCATCATGTATCCTTCTCAATAATATCTTCACCCATTCTGGCTCATAGAACTCTTGCACGTTGGAATACTCAAAGATAGGGTTATCAGTGAGATGCACGTATTCATCCTTGAATGAGTAGTCTGGTTTCATCATTGAACCCATAAGAGTAGCTATGATGTTGTCTCCAACTTTTTCCTTCTTACTGTAGATGTACGCGTGAATGTCTTCCATGTGCATGATTCCTAGCAGAGTCTTAGAGAATGCTCCTTCAACATCATCTAATATGGACTTGAATGGATGCTTCTTAAAGACAAATCTCTTCCTTTTAGCAATGTCAAATACAACTGGGGTTGCCATACTTACTTGCAGCTTGATTAAGTAGGGTTTCACGGTAAATTGAAATGACGTGACTGCTAGGGTTCTATTTCAACTTGCAATCTGTTTACCAAATGATTAAATTGAAACCTTTGATTGCTTTTGATGCTTAATGCTTCTGTGCTTTGCAAGTTTTTTTTTTTAATCTCAGATGTGAACAATGAGAATAATCAATCAATCCTCCAATTTATATAAAGTTTTTCTGCATTTAATGTCATATGTGATTTTACTGAGACTTTTAAAATTTATTCAAAATGAAGTATAAACAATGCGTGAATGTATATTGCATTCTTTTGTTATCACTGATATGAATCCAAAGGCGCATACTCAGAGGTGAGTATACCAGCCACGCAAGGGTTCAAAGCTAGAATAGCTCCCCCTAAGACCATGAGGGTCAACTATCCAGAAGTAGAAGGTGCGTCCACTGAGGATGCATCTACTACCTTGTTCTCTTCATTATCCTTTTTTACTTCAACCCATATTTTATCTGATTTAGTTTTAGCTTCCACAAACTTAACTTCTCTTGATTCTTCAAACATAGACCTTTTAGGATTCTCTTGTCCTTGTGTTCTTGACCTGCAAAACCTTGAGATGTGTCTAGATTTTCTACATGAGTGACAAATGATAGGAGGTCTAATGTTGTTATTCATCATGCTACACTGCTTGGCTATGTGTCCATTGTAATTACATATCTGACATGTAATGTTCTGCAAGTTTCTTTGAGGTTGGTTTCTTTGATTGTATTGAGTCTGATTCCTTTGGTTCAATTGTGAGTGATTTCTTTGATTTTTCCTGCAATGAATAGCCCTATGAACAAACTTATTATAGGAGTAATAGTAACCATTTAAGGGTCTTACATCCTTACAATCTCTTTCCAAGTGACCATGTTTGTTACAGGCATTATAAGTATGGTTGACTGCCTTGTGCTCTTCTTTAGTCTCTTCACGATTCTCAGCTTTCTTTTCTTTTGTAGATTCTGTTTGAGCTTTCTTTCTTTCTTGTAATGAATTGATCTCAATTTGAGCTATACTGTATCCCATACCAGTGGTGTCACCTTTTAGCTTTTGTGCATAAAGTTGTGATTGAATTAAATAGGAACTTGTGTGAAGTTTATCAATCTTGTCTTTTGCTCCTGATAATTTAGATTCAATCTTATTCTTGATGTTTTCTAATTCCAAGATCTTCATATTGGCTTGCACGAGTTCTTCATCTAACTATTTATTTTTATTTGTTCTTCTCTTCAATAGCTGTTAGGCTATTAGTTAACTGATCATTCAATTCTTCTATGTTATCCTTTAAAGATAAGTTTTCTTCATTCAGTTTCTTGACCATTTTCCCAAAATCATTTGTAGAGCAATCTTTCAAATCTTTTCTTAACTTTTTGATAAGCATTTGTGAGCCATAAACTTTTAGTTTAAGTTCCTCATTTTCTCTCTCATATTTGTCTAGATCTTCAAGGGCTGCTTCAAGATTCTTTTTTAGATGTTTTTCTTCTGCTAAATCCATGATCTCCTCAAGTGGTTAAACTTTCTTTCAGAGGACTAGCGCTCTGATACCAATTGTTGGAAACACTGAGAGGGGGGTGAATCAGTGTCTAAATAATTATTCTATTTTAGTAACTTTAAAAATAAATCAATTATATATCACTTGAAGCTTAACACAAGATCACATAACATATAATATGATTATGGGGAAAACCTTGATTGGAGGAAAACCCCAGTGGGAATTAGTACCCACAAATATTGCACTAGTATAATGAACCTGTTAAAGTTCCTTTGCCTTGTTAGGAGCAGTCTTTTACAATGCAAGTACAATGACCTGGTTAAAGGCCTGACCCTGTTAGGAGTCTTTTACAAACAAACCTGTTAGGGGTGAGGACTCACTGTCAAAGAGCTCACTGCTCAATGAGAAAGAAGGCTACAACCTCTTGAGAATAGATATGCACTATATCCAAAAGTGAACTGTTGTATATGACACAAATGTCTGATCAGTTCCAGTTATGCGCTTATGCTCTTATCTTCTTTAAGGGCTCTATCTCATGCTGACATCTTTTCACTGCTCTGCTCTGCATATTTCTTCAACACTTCAAATATATCTTTTCATTGCATATATATATGTTTATGCCAGAATAGACTCGACTATAAAAAAGACCTTAGTCGGCCCAAAAACAAAATACACAACGCTTCCAAACAAATTGGCTTAAGCATGTTTACAATAATGTTTAATACATGGTTACAAACTTACTACAATAGGCACTTAGCCTTTACATAACAAAATATTATATGCTAATAAAAAACCTGAAGTCGGCTCCGTACTCTATATTCTAAACTGCTAGTGTACTTGTTCTTTTTGTAACTTATTCGTATTGACATTCCATACTATGTGTGTGTAGGGTAAGCATAAAAACATATCACATAGCTTATGTCTAAAGGCTCTTAGTCTAAATCGACCGTACGCACGTGCGCTGGTACTCTGATCATCTGTGTATCTCTGTTCTGTACTGTCTTCTATACTTAGTCAATTTTCACTACTAAGTTTGCTGTCAAAACTTCATATGACTTTGTTTCCATAATGACAACATAAAATAGGTCATATACTCCCCGGGAGTCAACTTTCCAACACTTTCCCAATACCTATTGACAGTCTAAGGAGGCTGATTCAAGGATGGTAGCAATAGATGCCCGATACTAAGTGACAACCTCTATGTATAAAATCCTCTAAGAAGGTCGCACTTAATAGTGTGTTTGTAACCTTTAACAAAGTTGGCTCCTAACAGGGCTCACTTCAGAAGAGTGAAAATTTGGGGTACCGGTCCTAGTGGTTTTTCCATTAACAGGGGTTCCATGTTAAAATTCATGTGTTATGTGTGTATGATTCATTTCTTTACTGTCTTGCATCTTACATAGCTAACTCTGGATTGATCGGTATACTATGCTTATTTATTGAATTTCGGTAAATAGTTATATTGCTTATCGATAATCAAGAATGAATAAGGATTGACAGAGAAAACTGACAGATAGTTAATCGTTATTAGTATTTCATGACATGCATCTTCCAGGGACATAATAATCTAAGATTTAAAGATTGGTAGTTAAGTTTCAAGGATAAATTATTTAGGCCACTGATTCACCCCCCCCCCCCTCTCAGTTATTACTAACAATTGGTATCAGAGCTTGTGTGCTTAGAAAGGAAGGTTTCAAGACCTAAGTAAAGATCACAAGATGAACATATGAGATATGCCCAAGTTGAACAAAGATAACTTTTCTTCATGGCAAAGCAGGATAAGACTCCACTTATCAGGTATTGGTAATGATGTTACTCAATTCCTAGATACTCAATATGTGTTTCCCATGGGAGTATTAAAAGTAGATCAATTGATAGAGAAGCATGAGTATAAATGCATGGTCATAGAGCTTTCTTCCTCACTCTTTGATGCTGAATTTGAAGATGTCAAAGATTGCAAAACTGCAAAGAAGATGTGGGACAAACTAAAGCTTATACATGGAGGTGATACAAATGCTCTGAGAGCCAAGGCAAAAAGCCTTAGAGGAAAGTTTGATGATCTTAGAATGAAAGAAGGAGAAAACATCACACAGTACAACACAAGAATCAAAGAAGTAGTCAACGCTATATGAGGAGTTGGAGGTACACTTGAAGAGGAGACAATGGTAAGTAAAATCTTAAGAACATTACTGCTTGTATATGCTATTAGAGTTTCTTCCATTCAAGAAATGAGAGCAGTAGAAAAAAATACAGTTACTGTTGATAGCTTAATTGGTAGACTGATTTCATTTGAGATGAATAACTTTGATAATAGAGTCTTACCAAACTTAGAGTCGACATTTAAATCTTCTATGAGAATAAGAAAATCAAGTCATAGACACACATCTAGAAGAGATAGTGAAAGTGAAAGTGAAGAAGAAGATCTAGATGAAATAGAATCACTTATGGCTAGAAGAATGCAGAGAGGCAAAGGTAAATACAAAGGAAAGTTACCACTTGTATGCTTTAATTGTAAAGAGATTGCACATTTTTCTGCAAGATGTCCTAACTGAAGAAAAGATGATAGAGTTAATGACAGATCTTTTGAGAAGAAATCTGACAGAGGTGGTAACAAAGATTACAGAAGTTACCAACAATCAAAAAGAAGAGATACCCGAGACTACAAGGACAAAGGCAAGAAAGCCAGCTACCTAGCTTCTTGCAAAGATAAAGATACTGACACCAAACATGATGAAGACATCAAGATGGTGTTTGTGGCTGTGAAAGATGATTCAGATGAAGATGAAAGGTATGTAGAAACTGCACTCATATCTAAGGTTAGCAAGAATGACATCTATATTATAGATAGTGGCTGCACTAACCACATGACCGGTGACAAAGAAAACTTTAACACTTTTGAGTATTACAATGGTGGTACAGTAAGAATGGGTAATGATACACCTTGTCCAGTTGAAGGTAAAGGACTATAATGTTGAATAACCTGATTAACTGTGAAAATGCTTATTGGGTAAAAGGATTGAATTATAATCTGTTGAGTGTTTCTCAGCTGAATAATTTAGGTCATAGAGTAGCATTTGAGAATAAGAAGGCATAGATCTTCAATGAATTAGGGAGATTGATTGGTATCGGCGAATAGACAAAAGGTAACTTATTCTATCTAAATGATACTAATACCACTTTCTTAATGAATAGAAATGAAGACATATGGTTGTGGCACAAAAGATTGTGTCATGTGAATTTTGACAACATGATGAAAATAATCAGAAGGAGAAATGTAAGAGGCTTACCGATGATGTCAAAGCCCGACAACATCATGTGCAAGAATTGTCAAAAAGGTAAGATGGAAAAGTCTAGTTTCAAAAGTAAAACCCATACATCTGACAATATTCTAGAATTAGTCCATACTATTCTATGTGGACCAATGAGGACAAAGAGTTATTATGGAGATAGATATTTTATTCTATTTGTTGATGATTAATCTAGAATGATGACAGTTATGTTTCTAAAAGATAAATTTGAATCATTCAAGATGTTTAAACAGTATAAGGCTATGGTAGAAAAACAAAGTGGTAAGGATTTGAAATGCTTGAGATCAGATAGAGGAGGAGAGTTTATATAAGATGAATTCACTAATTTCAACAATGAGCATGGTATAAAAAGATAGGTTTCTGCACCAAGAACACCACAATAAAATGGGATTGTTGAGAGAAGGAACATATCCATAGTTGATTGTGCTAGAACACTGATGATAGAGAAAGGCATCACCCAAATCTTCTGGAGGGAAGCTGTCAGTACTATTGTCTACACATTAAATAGAGTATAATTGAAGGACACAAAGAAGACACCCTATGAGATATGGTATGGTAAAACACCCAATGTAAGTTACTTCAAAATATTTGGTAGTCAATGTTATATCTTAAAGGATGATAGAAATGGAAAGCTTGACACCAAGAGTGATGAAGGTATCTTTCTAGGGTATACCACCAAAAGCAAGGCTTATAAATGTCTTATTAAGGCCTCTAACGAAATTGTTGAAAGTGCAAATGTGAAGATAGATTAATTTGCAGAAAAGAATGAGCTGGAAAGCACAAAATAACCAGAGGACTACAACAAGTTTGTATACTATGAAGAACCTAACACTCTACCTGAGCAACAGTGCTTAATTCTAGAGCAATAGAATGTTGTAACCAGTGGTCAGGCTACAAATACCGACGGTCAAGATAATGATCAAAATAATGTGCAAGGTGATGAAGAACAGAATGAAGAACAAAATGATGATCAAACTGATAGACAAAGATTTGTACTTTTACTTGCCAGATATGTAAAGAGGAACCATCCAAAGATCCAGATCATAGGAGATAAGAAAGATGGTACAAGAACAAGAAGTAAGTATCTAAACAGAAGTTGTTTAATTTGTGAGTTTGAGCCAAAATATGTCAATGTTGCACTTGATAATGAAGAATGGATAAGTGCTATGAATGATGAGATTGAGAAGATTGAGAAGAATAAGACATGGTCACTTGTGCCAAGACCAGATGACAAGAATGTCATTGGTACTAAATGGATATTCAGGAACAAGCTGAATGAGAATGGAGAAGTCACAAGAAACAAAGCAAGACTAGTACGCAAGGGGTATGCACAAGAGGAAGGTATTGGCTATGGAGAGACCTTTGCACCTGTTGCTAGGCTAGAAGGTGTAAGAATACTACTTGCTTATACTGCATTCAAATGATTCAAGGTATACCAGATGGATGTCAAGTTAGCATTCCTAAATGGAATACTTGAAGAAGAGGTATACATTGAGCAACCTGAAGGGTTTGTAGATCCAGACAAGAGAAACATGGTATGTAGACTTCATAAAGACTTGTATAGATTGAAACAAGCTCCTAGAGCCTGGTATGAAAGACTTCATTCCTATCTTATAAGTATTGGATTTGTAAGGACTAGTGAAAATAGTAATCTTTATTTGAAGGAAGATACTGATGTTAACACTTTGATTGCTGAAATATTTGTTGATGACAGCATATTTGGAGGCAATGATATGCTATGCAAATCATTTGCTAATGAGATGAGAAAAGAGTTTGAGATGTCTATGTTTGGAGAGATCCAGTTATTTCTTGGTCTACAGATCATGCAACAATGTGAAGGTATTTTCATTACACAGTCCAAATACATTAAAGAGGTCCTGAAAATATTCAAGATGGAAGATTCCAAACCAGTTGGAACATCGATGGCTACTAGATGTAAGTTGACAAAGGAGGACAAGACATCAGAGGTAAAGCAGACTTTGTACAGATCAATGATTGAAAAACTCATGTATGTTGTACACACTAGACCAGATATTGCACATGCAGTAGGAATTGTTGCTAGATTTTCTGCTAGCCCCAGGGAATCATATATGACTGCCATGAAAATAATTTTAAGATATCTGAAGAATACTGAGGAATATGGCTTATGGTATAGGAGAGAAGGAAAATTTGAACTTAAGGTGTTTACCGACGCTGATTGGGCTGGAAATCTTGATGACCGGAAGAGCACAACTAGAGGAGCATTCTTTATGGGTGAAGGACTTGTCACATGGATTAGCAAAAAGTAAGGATGCATCTCTCAGCCTACTGCAGAAGCAGAGTATGTTGTTGCTGCTGCAAATTTCTCAAATATTGCATGGATCAAATAGTTGCTGGAAGGTATGCATATGAAGATCCTAGAACCAATATTTATCTATTGTAATAACACCAGTGCAATAAACATTTTCAAGAATCCAGTCATGCATGCTAAGACTAAACACATTGCAATCAAGTATCATTATTTAAGAGAACAAGTTCAAGCAAAGGAGGTGACACTTGAGTATGTGCAATCCAAAGAATAATTAGCTGATATCTTCACCAAGCCACTGCCCAAGGATACATTTGAATACTTGAGAAAGAGACTAGGGTCAAACCCTTGTCTACCTGTCAGTAAAATGACTAGAAGGCTACATCAGCCTACATATTATCATAATATCATTAATGTTGATGCAATCAAAGAGATGAACTTCAAGGCTACATCTATATATAGACAGGTATATATCAGCATCGAGCACCAGAGCATATTGTTGTATTGCTGATGGATAAGGGAAATTCAAGGAATATATTATGAATGGAAAGAAATGATTGTTTGACATTAATGTCAGATATTTGTGAAGATATTTGTTTGGAATTCCTGTCAAAGGGAGAGAGATTATCTATATTATCACATCCTTCTATAAAAGGAGAGAGATTATCCATTATCACATTACTCCAATAGGGAGAGATTATATCCTTAGGGAGAGAAATTGTATGGAACGATTATACAAAGGGAGAGTTGCTGACAAAAGAAAAGACATCAAAAGAGAAAAATAGTCAAGGGAGAGAAATTGACACAGGGAGAGAACACAACACATCAGAAGACAGAGAGCTGCAAGAATCAAATCTAAGCTAAAATAGAGCTTACCGATGGTCAGACATTTATTGGTTAACATAACAAAAGATTGGTATTTTGATGAATCTCAAATGTTGTATTTCATATTATATTAGAAATAGTATAGCATGATAATATAGTATGTTTCCATCAATGCCAAAGGGAGAGATTGATGACATGTAACTAATTGAATGTTTTATAATGTTAAGTTGAAAGATAATACAAGTCATTAAATCATTTAATGGACTGTATTGTCATTTATGTCAACTTGATATCATTTGTACGGTCATGTACATAATGCCAAATACTTTAGAGAACCAAAGTTATGCTTTTAGCAATGCATAAAAGTTAAGTATTCACTAAGTGACAAACAACACTGACAGAGTGCACACTGACAGACAGAGCAAAGAAGAATAGTCACAGTGATACTCGACAATTAGAAGCATAGTATTGCCTGAAGAAGAAAAATACAGAATGCCCTACGAGAAAAGTTTGAAGATTGCTCGACGACCAAAGATATAGAGTTGCCCGATGAGTAAAATTCCAATGATGCCCGATGGATGGAGATCACGAAGCTAACTGGAGTCTCACCAATGGATCAATCAGTTATTGCCGATGACTAACTGCAGTGGTGACCGACAAAACTGAGAGTTTAGAAAATGACAAAATATCTAGCTGGCAGAGCTAAAAATAGACTTAACTAGTTGTCTACTTTGTTTTATTCAACCAAAGATAAGTGATTGATTTAAAGTTGATTTGTACAGTTGGCAAGAAGATATATACGAGACAAATCAGGAGTTATGCTTTGAATCTAATTGGCTGGATTATTTATCACACCAAGAATCAAGAATCAAGAATCAAGAAATAATGAATATTATGTCTATATAAGAGACAAGCTTAATTCATTTACGAATGGGATTAAGGGGAGTGAATAGAAAGAGGATGCTAAAGAGAAACTGATGAAGAAAAAATTCATGTAGTACTGATCAAACAAGCTGAAGGAAGAGCTAAGGAACTCTGTAGACACCGATGAATAGTGAGCACAGTATCACAAAGCAGAAAGTATGGAGCACAAGGATTGAATTGATACATTGGTCAGAGAGGTAATGTACTTAAATATATCTAAAAATATGCAATTCAAGTTGCAATATGAATAGGTCATAGTGTTTCAGTTTAACCATTGAAGCATCAAGTCTCTTAACCAAACAGGACTTAATAGTCTTCTATATATTGAGGTACATCTCAAGGAGTACCAAAAATATTGATTCATGAAAGTAGCATTGGACTTGCCCGATACCTATTGACAGTCTAAGAAGGAGGTTGATTCAAGGATGGTAGAAATAGATGCCCAATACTAAGTGATAACCTCTCTATATAAAATCCTCTAACAAGGTTGCACTTAACAGTGTGTTTGTAACCTTTAACAGGGTTGGCTCCTAACCGGGCTCACTTCAGAAGAGTGAAAATTTGGGGTACCGGTCCCGTGGTTTTTCCCTTAACAAGGTTTCCACGTTAAAATTCATGTATTATGTGTGTATGATTCATTTCTTTACTGTCTTGCATCTTACATAGCTAACTCTAGATTGATCGATATACTCTGCTTATTTACTGAGTTTCGGTAAATAGTTATATTGCTTATCAATAATCAAGAAAGAATAAGGATTGACAAAGAAAATTGACAGACAGTTAATTATTATTAGTATTTTATGGCATACATCTTGTAGGGACATAATAATCTGAGATTTAAATATTGGTGGTTAAGTTTGAAGGATAAATTATTGAGGCCATTGATTCACCCCCCCCCCCTCAGTTATTACTAACAGTACCTCCCTATTATCCATAGAAAAACANCCCCCCCCCCCCCTCAGTTATTACTAACAGTACCTCCCTATTATCCATAGAAAAACATCTTCCAAAAGATGTGTCAACTTTTAAGCCCAATTCCTTTATAACATCATAAGGCATTAAATTTGTTGCTGCACCTGAATCTATCATACAATTTCTTATTAATTGGTCGTTCACCAGCAATGTCACATAAAAAAGATCTATATGAGAGGGCTCTTGAGTAATAATATTCCATACATAAATTCTAGGAGCCTCCTGCTCCTCATCATCTCCTTTGTTCTTGATAGTCTTTGTAATAGGAATAGTATCATTAGTTATACCTTTGAGTAAAGAGAAAGAAACCTCTCTATGCTCTGTTATTTTCAACATCTCAATCAATGGTACTGACACCTTCATTTGAGATAGTGTATTCTTCATGTCAAAAGATGGAAAACCTAAGACATCCCCACTGGAAGCCTTACCTTTTCTCTCCTTGTATTTCTCTACTCTTTGATCAATAATGGGGGTACCCTTGCTTTGATCGTGAATATTATCTTTGTTTTGAATTGGGGGTTCAGAAGAACCTTATTTTATTAACAATGAACCATGCTTTCCCTGATCCTAATCTACTTTCCTATTTATTAAATTGTATGCACTCCTAGCCTAACCAATTGCAGCAACAGTGAGAGACCTCACCTCTTCATCACTGGATCTTCTTAATTCAACATGTTCATCTTTTGCATTAGAAATATTTATAGTATGATGCATAAGATCATATGGTTCATTAATTTCTTCTTTAGCATATGTCATGAACATATTGACTTTAGGTCTCTCCTCCTCTTGATCACTTTGTTCATCCTCATTCTCAATAGACCCTGCTAAAGCTTGTGCAACTGCACACTCAAGAGGAGAATGTGGCATATTAAAGGGTACAAACCAAGAAGCATTCTCTACATTGTATATATTAATTCTCTTTAATGGATCAAGAGTGCCTTTATTGCTTGCATTACTTGGTCCCTCTGACAGAGGTTTACCATCCTTCCAATTTGTTTTATAGGGCATGTCCTGCAATCTATAAGGCTTATCAGACCTCTGATTTTGTTGTTTGTTATTCTGAAATCCCCTTTCATTCTTGTCCACCTTAGTCATAAGTTCTTTGATTACAATGACCAATTTGTCAACTTTATCAATTTTATCTTCTTGCTTGGGAAATCTATTAGGTTGACCCTTAGGGTTTTTCCATAACCTATCATCATCTCTCTTCCCAAGTTTATTCGATGCACTTCTATTACTTTCTATATTAACTGCCATCTTGTAGGCATCCCTTAAAGTACTCGGATTCTTATTTTTGATGAGATAGGCAATCTTACCATCCATTGCGTTGCAATATGTAGTAAGACATACATTTTTATCTAACCTCAGCACTTGGAATAGTCTATGCATGGCCTTCTAGAATTTTCTATTGAATTCAATTACACTTTCATTTTGAAACTTCTTGATGTTATTGAACTCATTCAACATATAACTGGAATTCACCTGATCACCATATTGTTCTTTAAAACATTGTGTAAACTCAACCCATGAAATAATACTTCCATTAGCAAGGCCATAGTACCAATCTCTAGCATCTTCAATTAAGGATTGTACAAATAGCTTCATAACAATATCCTCATGCTCTATTTCATAGTCGTTCATTTTTTTTAGAGAAAGCCTCTAGATGATCCTCACCAATTATTACAATGTTCCACTAAACTTTGGGATTCTATCACTTATTTCATTTGGAAAGACATTTGGTTGGCCTGGAATACCATAAAAAAAAATTTCTTATATGTCTCCAAATGCATTGGTCTTCTCTGAAAACCACTTCCAATATTTTTTCCACTTGTACCAAGACCTTGAATTTGATTTGCAGTACCCTGAAATGAACTAGATCCCCTGGCATTAGTATTAACATTTGTTGTTTGCATCTTAGGACCTAACCCAATACTACCTTGAGTATTATCAGTAGTATTAACTGCCTTAATATTTATACTAGACTGTATGAAGATAATTTTCTTCTTCATTTATGCAGTAGCAACATCTAACTCTGCTTTTTCCAACTATTTGGTGATATTATCTTTCATTCTTCTAGCTCTTTCTAGTTCTATATCAAGTAAAGACATGCCCTGAGATTCCTTCACTGTATCTTTGGGCTTATTAATTTGTACACATGCAACCTTCTGTTTACCTTTGTCTAATGTAGGGTTATTTGTACTGACTGTAGGAGGATCGTGTAAGGAATCTTGAGGCCTTGAAGGCCTTTCATTTTCCCAATCAACAATTTGTCTTATCACAAGTTCCCGCTCCACTTGATTTTTCTTTAAGTATCTCTCCATCTCCATATATTATTTCCTCAAGGCATCTGTACCACCAAAAATTTATTTATTCAAACCCTTGTAGTTCTAATATAAGCCTTGATTCATCAACTTAAGTTGAGCCAAACTTCTTTGCAAGTGTTCATTCTCAACCACAACTACCATAACCTCTTCCTGTTTGTCCTTTTCCATTCTTTTACTTAAAATCATTTGTTCTTGTGTTTGTCTTCTCAAGGCATCATTATTTCCAAAAATTTCATAATTAGGTAATGTAATATCAAAATTTGGAGAGTCCTCTAGATTTATAAGATCTATTTCCCTTTGGTTTATAGCTTGTTCATAAGGATCATCTTGTAGAAAAGGGTTATTCCTTGTGTTTTGTGGAGAAGTATCCAAATTTGAAATATTTATAGGTCTAAAATCTCTATTATTTCTCCTTTCATTCTCCCCTCTATACTGAACTTGAGTTACATCATTTTGTTGAGATATGTCTTCTTGGACAAGAGTATCAAACATGTTGTCAAAGAATCCCAAACCATCTAATTCAGCACTAACAGGAGAATGAGCATTTCCCTCTGGGATAACACCCAAGGACTAACCTATACTTGAAGCCCTAGGCTTCCAAGCACTTCCACTAT
Organism: Thuja plicata; assembly: GCA_018584345.1. Classification (NCBI taxonomy): domain Eukaryota; kingdom Viridiplantae; phylum Streptophyta; class Pinopsida; order Cupressales; family Cupressaceae; genus Thuja; species Thuja plicata. The sequence continues at coordinate 3,333,554 of MU224887.1, forward strand.
TAGATTCTTTCCTTTTGGACCAATTTCTTTTAGTAGGCTTTGGGAGCCCACCCTCCAATTAAAATTTTGTATGTTTCTTTATATAGGCTATGGGGTTTCTCATATTGTTTATATCTTGAACAAACAAGATCTAAAACAGATTTGTGATTTTAAAAAAAAATCTAGCCAACCAAATTCGGAGTCGCCACCCAAACAAACTTGGGATATTAAAATATGGGACTTCACCTTTAAATTTTGCAATATTTAAGGAAAATTATGAAATGAACTTATCTCTTAGTCCCTATTGGATGGGTCAATCTCCACTTTGATTTAATAAACCCTTCAAAAATCCTTTGTGCTAAGTCCCTAGTGAAGTTGTCATTTCTGTTAGTTCTTGTTCTTGCCGATTCCTTGTATACCTACGGCTTAGGTATATTCCTCTATAGGCCCAAGCACAGATTCAACAAGGAGAATAAATTTTCAACAAGGTCCTAAAACCTTCTACACTTTGAGCTCCACAAACACAGGTGGGCACTACCTATCGTCTGCCTTTAATACTCCATAATTTCACAATCAGGAAGGTATGGTGGATGCAATCATAAAACATGTAAATGGTAATATATTTTTTAAAGTTTGATGAGAACCACAATTCTAACATATCAGACCAGTGGCCTATCTAGTGGTTATGGAGTCACTCTAAATGAAAAGAATCTTAACAACAAAATACATCAATTGTAAACCTGAAAATGATCTTTGAACTTGACTATGCCTTACATACTCAATTTACACTTCTTAGAAGCAGATGTAATTATTCGATTCATTAGAGTTCCTTTTTCATTGAAACAACTTTAAGGATGTTTAATTCTCTTTGAAAGAAACCCTAAAATAGTTAGACCCTCAACCTGACAAAGTGATGGATTGAAATGTCCTTAACAACCAACCCAAATGAAAATAAGAAACTAAAATAAAGACGTTACAATTCAATAAGATCTTAAAAATAACAGGAAGTATAGACATATATTGACATTAAAACACAAAACATTTAAAATCAGAGCCAAAAGGACCACTGATGGTCTAAACTCAATATGTAGAGCTTACAAGCCTTCTGTGGCATAAAATTCCCGTCCTTTTCAAATGACTCAAAAACCCTAATTATACCCCCTTGGATACCACAAGTTTGGACCATCTTAGGGAAAAAGGAAACCCTAAAACAAACCCACCATAACTTGGGAACCAAACTAACATTAATGTAGAATAGATAGAGAGTGGAATAAGGTTACATAATGTCTTCAAATCTGATTGAAAACCTAAATTGCCACCAAAAAACATTTATGAAGCCCCAAATATCAAAAAATATATCTCCCCAACACCTTACCACCACATAAATGCAACCCAGATGATCAGATTGATCCATCTACCACTTTTGCAACTTGAAAGAGCATCGCTATGGCCAAAAAACCCTCTGGGCAGGTTTGAATTTTTAAATACTGCCCATTGTAACGGTCACCATGGTGCAAAAACATAATCAACGGTCGAGATTGGAGGCCTTTCATGCTTTAAAATAGAGCCATAGATCTTTACTTAATAGAAAACTGTGAACACAAGACACCTGGCAGCTCCTCATTGTATCTTGGTAGCAACTTTGACTTTCAGACACATCTAACTCAGTCGCTAAGCCTTGATCATTAATCTTTGTTCACTTTCCATTCCAGGCACTACTCCATCCATCTAATCAAAACCAATCAGCATGACACATACCCTTACTATAGTTATGACCCGGTCTTGCCAACTTCCATGCTTCACAAAAGTGTGATGCCTCAAAGACTTAACCTCCTTGCATGTTTTATTTGAGGCCTAGCACTCACTGCTTGATTGAATCTGATATGACGGTTGATGAACTTTATTTTATCCTCCATCTTAGAGGGACACCTGACATCACATCATGATCCCACGAACAGTAATCCACGTGCATCTTCTGATCACAGGATAATGATAGTCATCAGATTAGATCTGAACCTCATGAATGTTATCTTGTTTTAGCTCGACACCCACCATCCACATGTCACCCTCTAATTCATAGGGATTTTTTCCACCTCACCATCCTGCTAGGTCGTGCCACCTATCAGTTTTCCACATGTCACCTTGTCACAATGTCATGATTTGACTGGACCTATCATGGCATAGCACCCTGTTGATACCTGTCACTGTGTTGAACCCTCTACCAAATCACCTCTTCATGGGCCCACAAAACTATCCTTCTGTCTGGCAGTTGGCCACCATGAACCGCTTGACCATGAACCACCTGGCCAAAAAGCCACATGCCTTTTGACACTTAACCACTGTGGGCCAAGATATAAAAACATTAAGCGACTTGACTACACAACCAATGTGGGATAAAAGATTTTGAACATTTTAAACAAAAAACAAACCGACAAATGCACCATGGACAATCCGACAGTTTCCAACCCTCCAAAATTGCATAGAGACCATCCAAAGGCACTAAAAGATGATGTCCTTGTCCCTCTACAACCTTCCCTTGCGAGAAAAATAGAAGAACCCTCTGTAACCTGAAGAATACTGCCATGGAAGAATGTTGAAGCTCTAAAAAATTTCAAGATAGTACTCACAAAAATGAGTACTAACACCTTCTTGTTTCACTAATAGAAGGGATCCTACAAATAACATTGAAAGAAAAAATTCACTATTTTGGCTTGGGTTTCTATAATTTCTTGTTGATTTAAACATTTTCCTAATAAGTTAATGGTGGAAAATTGGTATTTGTATTTATAACCTTAGGGTTTTTGACATGTTGTTGGAGAAATTACTTTAATTGAATTAGATGGCTTTGGGACTCATCCCAACAATTTCAAATTTTCCTTGAGTCCCACTTTGTTTGTGTTTTTTCATCCTATTCACCCATTACTAATAATTGATCCAAGAAAATCTCCAATTGCATCCCATATGTGAAATTTCTCTAAGGATGCTCATTCAATGTGTTTATTTGATAAAATTCGCTTAGTAAAACTTGTTGAGGAATGTATGTTTGACCAATGCCTTGTAAGAGGCCCTTCCCTCGGTGATTTTAGATCATTTCAATTAGAATTTTTAGGGACATTAGAACTCATCCTTTGTTCATTGTTTCCATTAATCTCCTAAGTCTCCATAAATATGAAAAGTGTTTAACCTTAAGTTTCATAGTCTTGAGGATCATATTTTTGGTTTATTATGAAAATTCATTGATGTGATGTTGATTGTGGAATGAACTAAATTCAATTTTATGAATGTACTTGTTTTGTGGGGTCCTCCCTTTATTGGGTTTCAAACCTTCAAACAAGATTATTCCAAGGTACTAGGTCCCAAGGTCCTATATCCCAATGAAGCCCCCAATGCCTTGCACCCCTAACTTCCCTTTCCCTGTCTTCTCTGACCTCCTTTTATCATTATAGAACATTGTAATCTTTAAGTATCATGCACCATTTCACCTACACATTATGGTCCAAGATCCTCCTCCTTCCTAGGAAACATACCCAAACCACCTATATCCCCTTCCAATCTTAGACTCCTAGAGGAACATATCACTTTCATAATACTTCCCAGCTCTATACTTCCTTCACTCCTCCGTTCCCTGATCCTTTCAAACTCTCAATCCATGACTAAAATTGTCCCATTATCTACATTTATTTTGTGATCATGGTTACAACATCCCTACTTCTACATTTTTCCACTAAACACCATGTCCCTACATTTTTTCAACCTCTAAAGTCATGTCAGTGATGCACCAAAGCTTAAAACCCTTTACAAGTCATTTAACCTACTCTACCCTATATGGTGAGAAATATAGATAGGGTTTAGAACAATGGGGGTTTTCTCATAAAAGAGACCCTATGCCTCTATTAACCACATAAATTTAATTCTAATGATAAGGAATATAAATTTGGAAATGTTTGCAAAGAATAATGAAATGAGATAGAATGAAATACATACCTCATAACATAGTAGATCTGGAAATACCTATTTTATGGTTTCTGTATCAAGTTTCTAGAAATTCTGCAACTGGATCTGGAATGGAAACACAGAGATGGACAAAACCTAGAAATTTTTTTCTTTTCTGAGCTAGGTCGACCTTGACCCAAATACGGGGGCACAATTGTGCCCCTTTATGTCGACCTTGACCTGCACTGCTGTGACGGAAATTATGTTCGCGGATCCTGAAAGTTTTCTGAAAAGGTATCCAAATTTGCTCTGCAACTCCCCAAAAAATGACTGTAGATATCTAAAAAAAATGTTTTGGGGTGGCTATATAGGCATTTTCCTTAGTAAAACCCTCCTTTTGGTGATTTCCACCTCTACGAATAGCCGGATGTAATAGAATATGTGTGTGTGTTGCTCATAGGGAGAGCTTTGAATGTGCAATGCCAAGATCTAATCCTCTAGATCGAAACCCTATCATGAATTGAAATGAGAGAGCAATGCATAGATTTGAATATGATAAAGAAAGCATACCAAGACCCCAAGGCTAAAGTACTCCTACCAAACTCACAATCTGTATTTTCTACCCTATTATTGTATCTTTTGAATGCTTGAATGTTGAAAATAGTAGATCAAAGAAGAAGGAAGGATTGAAGAACTCTTTCTTGCTCCAATGAATGTCCACAATAACTTGTCCAAAAAATGCTTGCTTTCATCAAGGAATAATCATATCTTGTCCTATTATATCATCCTCTTGCATTCTTGCATCATCATCTCATATCATCATCATGTCATGTTATCATGTTTCATGTTCTTATAAAATGAAGGCAAAAGAGAATTCTTATATAAATATTTCAATGTAAGCCTCCTAGGGAAATGCAAGGGCCCCTAATTCAAATTTCACCTCGAATTATGGTCCAATCACAATAACCAACTAAGAAGGAAATTCATTAATTAAATTTTGAATAAAAACCCTTCCGCATTCAGATCTGGAGGCTAATTTTGAATTTAGGGCCCCGCTATGATCCAAACTTGAAAGTGGGAACCAAAACTGAAAAAAGGTCAAGGTTGACCTCAACCCTGACCTGAGGTTTTAGACTGTCAACTTAGAGTTCCAGTGAAGTTTCTAGGTCGGCCAAAGACCTAGGATGATGGGAAAATAGAACATAGTGCTGGAAAATGTAAAAGGGGCCTATAAGAGATGTGATGAAGTCTAGGAGGACCAGTACATAGGTTCTACCTAGAAAATAGAGCCACAAAGAAGGAAATCAAGGAGAATCCTCAGGATCCTAACCCTAATTTCATGTAGAAATGAAGAATTACCAAATACAGATGCATCCTAAATGCAAATCTATCATGTAAATGCACTAAATGAGGGTGCTAAACCTACCAAGATGGAATTAATTCCATTTTAAGATGATACATTTATCCCCCACTCTAGCTTAGATATGACACTACGTGAATATGCAAGCTAAAGTATGAAAACAACATAAAAAGGATATAGCCAAGTCCTCAATGTAGAGATCCTCCAAGAAACCGTTAGTACCCGCAATCTAAAGTACACAAATTTAATCAAAATCCATAAACCACCTAAGTCTTACTAAGATGAAATTGATAAGTTCATAGAGCCCCTTATGCCCCCTATTTTGGCTGACTACTTCTAAAGGGTAAAATAGAGTGATAAGGATAGCCCTATACACTAGATATGAAATTTGCTGAAAAAGCTTTTCCTAAACTAGTTATAAGGATTCCTAACCTTCCTAAACTTATTGAAGGAGTTAGGTATCTGAATCGTGATTCCAACACCACATACAACACTGAAAATGGAGCTACAAAACTCAAGTTATGATGAAAAGAGTAAATGTCTATCTAAAAGCATATGAAGGGAAATTCAAATTTAATCTAAATAAAATCTTAAAAAAACCTAACAAAAACCCTAATTTATATCTATAAATAAGGGAAGAGAACACATACCTCCTCATTCTTACCATTTTCAGAGTTTAGGAGAGAAAGTAGGATGTCGAGCACAGAGAAAATTCAAGCGATACAAATGGAGCTCCTGAGACAGTGCCTGGCTACAGGACAGCCGCTTCCCGAGGTAATTTTACTATTTTTGATATTTGTAATCTCAAATTCCTATTTTTATAACCAAGGTTGACCTTGACCTAGTTATGTCAACCTTGACCCTTTAAGTTCGACACAAACTGAGAAGGTCCACACCTTTTCTAGAGTGAGGTCGACCCCGACCCAGGAAGGTCAACCTTGATGCAAGAAGTTTGACCTTGACCTAACTGAGGTCGACCTTGACCTAGTCAAGTTAGATATATAGTTTAGTGGTTCCATAGTTCTGATATGATGTTGTTTTGTGTGTACAGGACCTAGTTCGTCTCTTAGAGCACCCCTTTGGAGGGCCACTACTGATCATCAGAGATAATATGTTTGAGCTAAACAAGGATGAGACACAACTACTAAGAGATGTAGGACTGTACTGGGTAACAGTCCTACCACAAATGAGATTCCATCGAGCCATGATATCAACTCTTATAGAGAGGTGGGATGAGGACACTGCATGATCTATACAAGATCTTGCGACTTCCAATTTGGGGTGAGCCCATCAGACCGAGAGTACAGCGGGGTTATGAAGATACTCACGTAGATGCAAAGTATTTCCTAGGACAAGTTCCACAAATGTGAACCTGAGTAGACCGTATCACCCTATGAGCCATATTGGCAGGTCTAACACCCTTGGTATGGAGGGTTATTCTGTGTATACTTTCTTTGGTTGTAGTACCCAACACAAAGGGTAAAATATTTTCAGCACCTTTTACCCATCTCATACGCGTGATGGAGAGTGATAGGACCATCTTTGCATGGGGCCATAGCATGCTAGCCCATCAATACCATGAGTTATGTCACTTGGTGAGATATCAGTGAGAGAGTCTCACAATATGCACACTATTATAGATTTGGTTGTTTGAGCATTTCACATGTACAGGACCACAGGGTTTTCCTGTGATGGTAGATGCAGGCACACCTAGAGCCTTTACTTATCCACTGGGAGATCTCTAGCAATATGGAGATATCCTCTACTGGAGGGTACATCTAGAACGTGTACTAGGAATGGATGTGATATGGAGACCATACTGTCGCATGATAGAGTGTCCATATACATGACATCAGATGAGACACTCACAGTAGCACAAGCTGCTAGAGGGTAATTCTAGTTACATAGTAATGTCGTACTACTATGATAGACTGATGAGATAGTTTGGTCCTATATAGGGGGTCCCTGGAGAAGTACCTCAACACACACAACTAATGAGATACTATCCAAGACCCAGTGTTATACTTTTTCCATCAACAATGGACATCATAGATAGTGATACAGACGAGAGAGAGGATATAGAGGTAGCCCCAGATGCGGCCTATTCAGGCACCAATGAGGACTACATCAAATATTGGAGTCTGTAGGGAACCCACTCCATCTTCCCTGATGACTATCCCATAGGTGATCTAGGCCTTTTAGAGAGGACACACCGAGATATTAGCATACTAGAGGAGGAGGATCATAGAGATGAGGATGAGCCCACCTCTGAGGGAGATCCCATGGAGGAGGAGAGAGAAGTGGAGAAATATGGATAGGGTTTAGAACAATGGGGGTTTTCTCATAAAAGAGATCCTATGCCTCTTTTAACCACATACATTTAATTCTAATGATAAGGAATATAAATCTGGAAATGTTTGCAAAGAATAATGACATCAGATAGAAAGAAATACATACCTCATAACATAGAAGATTTGGAAATACCTATTTTCTGGTATCTGTATCGAGTTTTTGGAAATTCTGCAATTGGATCTAGAATGGAAACATAGAAATAGAGAAAACCTATAAATATTTTTCTTTTTTGAGCCAGGTTGACCTTGACCCAAATATGGGGGCGCAATTGTGCTCCTTTAAGTCGACCTTGACCTACACTGCTCTGAAGGAAATTCTATTCGTAGATCCTAAAAGTTTGCTGAAAAGGGTATCCAAATCTTCTCTGCAACACCTGAAAAAATGACTGTAGATATCTGAAAATGGTTTTTTGGGGTGACTATAGAGGGTTTTGCCTTAGTCAAACCCCCATTTTGGTGATTTCCACCTCCAAAAATAGCCGAATGTAATAGAATATGTGTGTGTGTTGCTCATAGGGAGAGCTTTGAATGTGCAATGCCAAGATCTAATCTTCTATATCGAAACCATAGCATGATTTGAAATGAGAGAGCAATGCATAGATTTTAATATGATAAAGAAAGCATACCAAGCCCCCAAGGCTAAAGTATTCCTACCAAACTCACAATCTGTAGTTTCTACCCCATGATTGTATCTTTTGAATGCTTGAATGTTGAAAATAGTAGATCAAAGAAGAAGGAAGTCTTGAAGAAATATTTCTTTCTCCAATGAATGTCCGCAATAACTTGTTCAAAAAATGCTTGCTTGCATCAAGGAATAATCATATCTTGTCCTCCTATATCATCCTCTTGCATTCTTGCATCATCATCTCATATCATCATCATGTCATGTTATCATGTTTCATGTTCTTATCAAATGAAGGCAAAAGAGAGTGCTTATATAGAGATTTCAAGGTAAGCCTCCTAGGGAAATGCGAGGGCCCCTAATTCAAATTTCACCTTGAATTATGGTCCAATCACAATAACCAACTAAGGAGGAAATTCATTAATTAAATTTTGAGTAAAAACCCTTCCGCATTCGGATCTGAGGGCCAATTTTGAATTTAGGGCCCCGCTATGATCCAAGCTTGAAATCGGGAAGAAAAACCTGAAAAAGGTCAAGGTCGACCTTGACCCTGACCTAGGTCAGGTTTGACCTCGACCCTAACTTGAGGTATGAGGCTGGTCAACTTAGAGTGCCAGTGAAGTTTCTAGGTCGGCCAGAGACCTAAGATGATGGGAAAATAGAACAGAGTGCTGGAAAAGGGCACATGGGCCTAGAAGAGATGTGATGAAGGCTAGGAGGACTAGTACATAGGTCCTACCTAGAAGATAGAGTCATGAAGAAGGAAATCAAGGAGAATCCTAACCTTAATTTCACCTAGAAATGAAGAATTACCAAATGCAGATGCATCCTAAATGCAAATCTATCATGTAAATGCACTAAAGGAGGGTGCTAAACCTACCAAGATGAAAGTGCTTCCATTTTAAGATGATACATACCCATCATGATTTCAGATGAAGATTTGGTTGTGGAGATAATGGGAATTCGTATCACCATTAACGTTGGTCAATAAAGTTCTCACCAACAATATTTCCTCATGAAAAATCTCCAATATTTATTCTTTTGGTTCAATGGTTTTGAACAAACCTCACAAGCCAAAATTATATTTTTTTCCCTCCTATGAGTTCCTACAAGCATAATATGTGCTAGAATTGAATAATTATGAATACCAATTCATAGGACACTCAAAGGGTGGTCTTCCTCTATTTCAATATAACTGAAATTTTGAGAGCTCTATGTAGTTTTAACATTTGTACATGTTAGAAATTAATCTTTACTTGAATTATGTAAGTAGGTGATTCCTATGGAGTCCCTACATCTATTTTGTCCTCTTGTGAGGATAATTCATTTTATGTACTTTTTATTATCCCTTGGTTGTATTATTTAAATGGGATAAACCAAGGTATCCCTTAGATTCCTCCTTAAGAGGAAATAACACAAGTGGCACACACTTTATGAAATGTGGCATACATAGATATGGGAGT
>MU224887.1:3343649-3375941 GCA_018584345.1 Thuja plicata
TGTTATTATTTTAACATGGTATCAGAGCAGGTTGGTTTAATCTTCGATTGAGTTTATAGGTGAAGGAGCTACCATATCTTGGAGCACTCCAATATCAGAGACTCTTGAGAGAGTGTTGAGAAAAATTCAAATTTTTTTTTGGGTTTGGCTGGTTTACCGCCAAACCCGATTTATCTTTTGCATACATATTTGTTTACTAATATTATTGGAAAAAATCAAATTTGTGTTGCAGGATTTTCAGTTTATCATTCCACTCTTCTAACTTTAAGCTCTAGATTTCCTTATTTTAATCTATATATCTAACGGTTTTTATTGCAGGTCTTTCATCTTCATCTATCTTTTATCTTTGGTTTTAACATATTCATATATCTGTCTGTTATCGGTTTGTATGAAATCATTTTTTTCTTTATATACAGTTAGTTTGGATGGTAAGACCTTAATTTCTCCTTTTATATTTCAATGATCTTCCACCCATTTGGTTTAATAAGATTTTCTATCTAAAGGCCCTGGACGGTCAGAGGCATTATTGTTGTGTACCTAAAGTTTATGGTACAATAGTAGCAGATTATAAACTCGTAGCATGCATAACATGATCTTTCCCCTGGTTTCGGCACCATTGAACCATATCATTGGAAACTGGTCTGTAATATAACATTCAAATCTTCCTTGTCTAAATCAAACACTGCATTTTCCTCTCTGAACCCGCCTCCTTTGCCATCACGGCGCCAGCCTGCTACTCTAAATTTGAGCTCCCTGTCCCTCTCTTCCTGAAGATTCAACTTTTGTTCACGGACTATAGTGCTGCATAAATTAGAATTACTCTGCATAAAAGAAGTTTGTTTACATTTTTGACATATAAAGATCCAAAGAAAGGCTTGTCACCATAAATCAAAGTATGATCAAATTTTGGATTTAATATGTTGCATGATGCATTCTTTCCATTAGCAAGTACATTTGCAGCTCCTTTTCGTGCTTTTTCTATTGAAGGACATTTGAAAGAGCAATCATAAACCACTCCTTTTCATGCTTTTTCTTTGAAACATTTATTATTATATCTGTTATTATTCCTTGAACTGTTAATGCTTATCATTTCTCCTGCCAACTGATTCTTTTCTAATATTTCTCTGATGGTTGCAGGCTTATCCTTAATTATAGATTATCATCTGCAGGCTTATCATTATAAATTTTCATTTTTTATGCAGGAAAATCATAATAATTTTTTTTTAAATCTGCAGGCTATTTTCTATTCTAACATTTTCTGATTTTTGCAGGGTTCTTATCATTAGATTCTTTATTGTTTTTAACGTTGCAGATTCATCATTCTTATAATTGCAGGATTATCATTGTTTTTTTTATAATATTGCAGGATTTTGTTATTCGAACAATCTATTTAATTTGTTTATCATATTTTAAATTTTTTTCTAATCTTCATTTTAAATTTTCTTATCAAAAAAGTTTAATCGTTAATTTTAATTTTAAATTCCTTTAACAAAAAAGGTTTAAACTGTAATACTTTTCTTCTAGTTAATATCTTTCTATATCTTTTTAAACCCATTTCTAGTTTATTATTATAAACTTATTTCAATTGTTAATTTATTATTTAATTGTCATTAAAATTTGTTTCATCACTTTAACAAAAATTTAATTTTATTTGTACATTTAATATTTCTGGCATACTGATAACCGCCAAATCCGATTTATCTTTTGTATACATATTTTTTTTACTAATGTTATTGGAAAAAACTGAATTTGTGTTGCAGGATTTTCAGTTTATCATTCCACTATTCTAACTTTAAGCTCTAGATTTCTTTATTTTAATATGTATATCTAACAGTTTTTATTGCAGGTCTTTCATCTTCATCTATCTTTTATCTTTAGTTTTAACATATTCATATATCTGTCTATTATCGGTTTGTATGAAATCATTTTTTTCTTTTTATACAGTTAGTTTGGATGGTAAGACCTTAATTTCTTCTTTTATATTTCAATGATCTTCCACCCATTTGGTTTAATAAGATTTTCTATCTAAAGGCCCTGGACGGTCAGAGGCATTATTGCTGTGTATCTAAATTTTATGGTACAACAGTAGAAAATTATAAACTCGTAGCATGCATAACACGATCTTCCCCTGGTTTCAGCACCATTGAACCATATCATTGGAAACTGGTCTGTAATATAACATTCAAATCTTCCTCGTCTGAATCAAACAATGCATTTTCCTCTCTGAACCCGCCTCCTTTGCCATCACGGTGCCAGCCTGCTGCTCTGAATTTGAGCTCCCTGTCCCTCTGTTCCTGAAGATTCAACTTCTATTCACGGACTATAGTGCTGCATAAATTAGAATTACTCTGCATAAAAGAAGTTTGTTTACATTTTTGACATCTAACGATCCAAAGAAAGGCTTGTCACCATAAATCAAAGTATGATCAAATTTTGGATTTAATATGTTGCATGATGCATTCTTTCCATTAGCAAGTACATTTGCAGCTCCTTTTCATGCTTTTTCTATTAAAGGACATTTGAAAGAGCAATCATAAATATCTCATTTTCATGCTTTTTCTTTGAAACGTTTATTATTATATCTGTTATTATTCCTTGAACTGTTAATGCTTATCATTTCTCCTGCCAACTGATTCTTTTCTAATATTTATCTAATGGTTGCAGGCTTATCCTTAATTATAGATTATCATCTGCAGGCTTATCATTATAACTTTTCATTTTCTATTCAGGAGAATCATAATAATTTTTTTTTAAATCTGTAGGCTATTTTCTATTCTAACGTTTTCTGATTTCTGCAGGGTTCTTATCATTAGATTCTTTATTGCTTTTAACGATACAGATTCATCATTCTTATAATTACAGGATTATCATTATTTTTTTTATAATATTACAGGATTTTGTTATTCGAACAATCTATTTAATTTGTTTATCATATTTTAAATTTTTTTGTAATCTTCATTTTAAATTTTCTTATCAAAAAAGTTTAATCGTTAATTTTAATTTTAAATTCCTTTAACAAAAAAGGTTTAAACTGTAATACTTTTCTTCTGCTTAATATCTTTCTATATCTTTTTAAACCCATTTCTAGTTTATTATTATAAACTTATTTCAATTGTTAATTTATTATTTAATTGTCATTACCATTTGTTTCATCACTTTAACAAAAATTTAATTTTATTTGTACATTTAATATTTCTGGCATACTGATATTTACTAATCACGTTAAATTAGTTTTTTGGATTCATCATTCTATCTTGCAACTTGTATTTAGCTTTATTTCAGTTAATCATGTCTACATTAATGCTAGATTTTAAACTTACAAATTCCAATTATACTATTTGGAGGCCGCACATGTCTGATTTTCTAAAAACTCGACACCTTTCGAATATTGTGACTTCACCAAATTTGAAACCGACATCCACCGCTCCTCAGGCTGACCAGGATTCCTGGCAGTTCAAAGATGTGGAAGTGTTTGGTCTAATTAGATTCTCATTAAATCTAGACTTATATTACCTTATCTCTGATTGTACTGAGGCTCATCAGGCTTGGCATGTCCTGGAGAACACTTTTCAAACTCATCAAAACTCTACACCGCACTATGACATTATGTATCCTTTAAATGACTTTCCTATTTGGGATGACCCATGTGATGATGTTTGTTTTGGGGCTGATCCCCTCGCTTCCTATTTTCCTCATAGAGATCACATGTTACAGGTTGATGATGTTTCGTATACCTATTCTGCTTTGGATGATATTTTAGAACAAGAAGATGAAATTGTTAATACATTTATCCATGTCACTTTGCTTTTATGTATTACAGGAGATTATGTTCCTATCTGATTCAAAGTAGATTATGAATTTTGTGACACTCAAATGGTTACTATGGAGGACCAACCTCCTTCTCTAAACTCTAATCTTCCTCATTATGATAATGGTAATACTATTGATAGTGACTATACTAGCTCTACTTTTGATTCTGCATCTAGTGATGATTTCATTTGGTTTACAAAATCTTTTTATGAAATGAATGATGTATTTACTTTATCAGTTTTTACTAATTCATATCTAAAGGGAGATCCCAATTATGGGAGATCCACTTGTGGTTATTATCCTTTTTCAGGTAATATTTCTTGGATAAGAAACTATGATCAACCTCAATGTGTACTTGAACATTTGGGCCTATCTCAACAAGCACCTAAACCTATGTATTGCAACACTCAAAGGACCCCTATTTCATGATCGAAGCATATATCAATTCACCATCACCTAATATCAACACAAAGTGAAAAAAAACAAGTTTTCCTCCTCTACTACAAGAAGGATAATCCAGTTGCAGATTTTGTAAAACCCCAAGTAAAGATCAAAGGGGTGTGTTAGAAATTAATCTTTACTTGCATTATGTAAGTAGGTGATTCCTATGGAATCCCTACACCTATTTTGTCCTCTTATGAGGATAATTCATTTTATTTACTTTTTATTATCCCTTGGTTGTATTATTTAAATGGGATAAACCAAGGTATCCCTTAGATTCCTCCTTAAGAGGAAATAACACAAGTGGCACACACTTTATGAAATATGGCATACATAGATATGGGAGTTACCATGCAACTCCTTTCTCACATCTCTATTAAAGAGATGTCTCTCCTTCTCTCCTGAGACTAGTTATCAGGTTAATCCTTCTTCTTGAACTATTGTATGAGCTTGGCTCTCTCTCTCTCTCTCTCTCTCTCTTTCTCTCTCTCTCGGGCATTTTTTCCCATTCTCTATATCACGGGGTTTTTTCATGCTTTTCCCCCTTCAAAATCTTGTCTCCTTTTTGTTTGGATATTTGGTGCATGCTCCTAGTATTCGAGTTAATTCATGGTAAATCTTTGTTCTCCTTGCTCATTGAATTAAACAACTTCCTGTCTCACCTTATTTTGTTATTATTTTAACAGTACATCTATACACCATCCAAGCATTTCATTTTGAAAGTTAGAAAGTGGTAGTAAATTAAAAAAAAAATTGTAATTAGGTATCTCCTAGGATACTTATGGACATTTAGGGAGATTGCTAGGTCGATAAGTGTGACAAGGTTTCCTTTGATCAAAATTTTCACTCACCATATTTGTTGGTTTGTTTTTATCCAAAATTTGATGTTTCATATAGTGATTTAATCTACTATGAATTATCTTATAATGTTTCTTTTTTGGTCTTGTTACATAAAAATGTTTAGAAGTTTAGAGAAGGATTGTTAAGTATATTTGGTTGTTGAAAATGAAATCTCTATTATTATTATTATTTTGATGATTGAACATTAGTTTACAATCCCCTTCAAGGGAAATAATCCTAAAAAAGGTGACACGTTCTATAAGCTTAAAGTGTAAAACATATTTAGTAGTATCTAAGGAGTATATTGTTAGTTTTTCTATATTACATGATTCTTTGTATATCTAGGGAACAACAAAAGAAAACCTTCACAAAATTTATCTTGAAAGAATCATATTTTGTATATTTTAATTAGCATAATAAGATATCATATCATTAGGTTAATTTGTGTCTAGTGACAATTTTTTTTATCAAATCTTGCATTTGGGTACTAATACAATTTTTCAATTGTATATCTCTAGTTGTAAAAAACTATTTATCAAGGTTACCTCTAGGAACACCCCTCTATGTCTAGCTAAGATAAAATTGAAGGGGAGTTTATCCATTCTCAATATTTTGCTAAGTATCACCTATTGTTTGTAGATGAGTTGATTTACCCATATTCAGAAATGACATCTCTTTAGCTTTGAAGTGGATTGATCTCTCTAGAAGTGCGAGAAGCAATTTTGGAACCCAATACAATAGTATCATACAAAGGATGAAATGATCATGATTCATATTTCAAAATCTCTATAACACAATTAGCAATAAAATATTAATGATCTCTTCCTAGAGAAATACTCACTTTGTCGACAAGCCAACCCAAAACTACTAAAAGACTAATAAATTTGATGATAGAGAGGATTCATTCAACAGATCCCCAAGAACGTGAAGATGTAGAAACACAATTGATATTGACAAAACATGTAGCATGGAAGGCCCAAAATATAATTGTCTATTGGACCTATTTCTTCAAATATTGAAATTTTACTTTAGGTGGGCTAGTTTTAATTAATTCAAAAGATCAATTCCCTTATGTATCTGATAACTAAAGTGATGAAAGGGTGAGTAGTGATGGGATGGATAGTAGGCATATTTGGTATGCTTATCAATGAAATGATATTTGATTTAAGAAATAGGATTGCCTCCTTTATTAGTAGTATCCCAAATATAAATGTGTCCAATCCTTCACGTGTAAGAATTAGAAGAATGAATATGCATCTTAGTCCTAACACTGCCTCTCATAAGATTGACAATGAACAAGATCACGTATTCAATGGCATTGATATAAAATTATACAATCTAATATTGAATGTAGGGAAAGAGAAATAGATGACACGATTGATCTAATAGATTATCTCAAACATGTAAAATGAGATATCAAAGCCTAGATAGAGTTTCAACAAGCACAACTTACGTAAAATGTTTGGCAATTAAATCAAACTTAGCATGTTCAAAATGTCTAAAATTGACATATAAATTCACATTATGTCCCACATGGTCAAAATCAACATACTCCAAATCAACGAGATAATAACTTGATAAACATGAAACCTTTTTTCAAAATTTGTGCTCAAAGATTCCCTCTAGGTAAACATCCTCTTATAATTGAAAGATACTAACATTTGGAATTGTTTGGCATCTTTAGTTTTCGTAATCTAATTTTGAATGAGATAAAGGGAAGTATACTAATATTCCAAGGTAATAATGAAATCATAGGAGAAAAAATTTATAGATGTTTCATCAATGTCACTATTGATTATGAAATTGAAGATAAGGATGTAATGATGAAACTATTTGTGCAATCCTTAGAAAAAAGTGCAAAAGAATGATATAGAAGCCTCCGAAAAACCAATATCAACACACAGGAATAAATCATTAGATTTTTCATATTGAAATATGGGAATAGAATAAACCCAAAAAAACATTATCCATGAACTCACAACTCTTAACAAAGGACTAAATGAAATGGTGATTAAGTTTAATAATAGGTTCTTTGTGACATTAAGGAAGGTGTCAATTAACCTAATGACTCCATATGTATTGTTCTATACTATGATGTATTTCATGCTAAGATTGGATATTATCTTACAAACAAGAATTCACAAACTCACAAGGAAGAATATGATACTGTTATAAAGACAGAGCAATATGAGGACATCTAGAAAATATAGCAAAGGAACAAACTAAAACATATCTCAACTCAACAAACAGGTACCAAGCAAGTCCCTTACTTCCAAAGAAATTTTGGATAGGTCAATGGGTGCAGTAAAGGACTTGTCATATAAAGTGGCAAGAAATGAGAAGGGATCACTTCCTAATAATTTTTCCACACAATTAAATGAAGGCCGTGATTTTCATAAAAGAGTCATATTGATTGATCCAAAGACCATAGTAGCATGACAATAAATGGTTCTTGGGTAATGGCATTTTCAAGGAATGAGATAACTCTAGAACCCTAGCAAAGGGACAATGCACACTATCAAGATAATTTTTCATGGTATGCCAATTGTTTATTTTTTATTTTTTTATCAATAAACAACATAGCCTTGTATTTTTATAATTTAATCAATCTTATAATGTTTCATCAATCAATTATTAATTAAGAATAATTTAATAATTTAAAATTAAATATTAAATTTCATATGATTAATAATAATATAAAATAATAAAATCAATCATACATCTAAATTTTAATGGCTCTGCTCTATCGCTCGAATATTTGCATATGCACGGTTGACTCTCTGGATTTGCAATTTTGAGTCTTTTCTAAGATTAAGTATGTGATGAAGAATTTTTTTCCTTCAGCAGCTCTGGACTCTCCTGTCTACGATGGCTTCCCTCATTCATCTTTGTGCATCAATATGGACTCTGTGCTCTCTTCCCCTAGGGTTTCTCCTAGGGAACTTCCACGGGAGAGGTGTTATTTGGATCAGACAGAACAATGGGTTCCTGCCCATTTACAAAATGCTCAGAGGTCTCACCATCATAGCTTTAAATCTACTTCAATTTTTCTTCGACCTCTGAACCCCTCCTTTTCTTTATCCATTAAGAATAGCTTTAAATCCCTTTACTCTGCAGAAAGTGGATGAAATCTGGAAGCTCCAAGGTACTATCCTCCTCATATGTGACCCAACATTAATATCACAAAGAAGTATTTTCCTAGCGCTATGTACTCCCATACCTCCCTTCAACCCGAGAAAACCCTCCAGCCTACAAGAATTGAGTCTCCTCCACATATGCCTTACTCCCCACCTCATCGCAGAAATCCCATTATAGCCCCATCTAGGGATGTTAGGGCCAAGCATTTTTGGATGGTCTCTCCATCCTTGACGATGCCCAAGAATGCAACCTATACTCCCCCGCATCGTATAAAAGCATTTCATGCCAAACCAATACCAGCAAAAGAAGCTTTTTACCTGGAAATCACCGATGGCTTAATGGAAAAAATGCAAGAAATGTGTGCTTCTTTAGGGGTGATTTGCAGGTGGAACAGAGTAGGATCTTTGTCAGAAACAAATGCTACATGGCTGGAGCATCAGTTTCAAATAAGGTAGGTATTGTCCTTCTTCCTGAAAACTTTATCTTTATGCTCTCTAGCAACAAGGATCTATAAGAAAAATTACTTTGGGAAGGTTGCCCTAGTTATACGGATATAAAATTTACGATGTTTGATTGGGTTCCTTTTCTTAGTCCCTTCAATTTAACTGATTTTCAAGTAGAAAGAATCATTTTTCTTAAAAATATGCCTGTGGAATTCCTAAATGATGAACTTCTTAGGAAAATTGGTAATATATATGGAAAATTTGTAGGTTTTGTAGATAAGAAATTTATGTATTCTGAAAGAGAAATTATTGTTAGGATTAATTTGACAACAAATACTCTTAAACCTGTAGATATCAAAGGCAAGTCCTTGAAATTTAGAATTAATCCAATTATTATACATGAAAACATAAACACAGTAGAACCAGTTGAGATGATTTGCAAGGATGTTCATCTACCCACATATAACCCAAGAAATATTGATGATTTTTTAGATCCTAAAAAATCCTATAAGCTAAATGTGACCTTCTTCAATGACAGAGGTGGTTTTTTGGTCTCTCCATCTAAACCCCTAGAGAAATTTAACCCCCAACAGCCCAGTCCTCCCCAGAATAAGATCTCCACCATAAATCATTCTGTTAATGAACTTTGTGAGGCCTCTATACACCCAGCTAAACCTCTATATAAGAATAATGTGCATATTACTTCTTGTTCTGATTCTCCCTATGCTACGGAACCCTCCCAATATTCCACTAAAAATATACCTTCTACTATTAACAAGATCTCTTTAAATTCAGATATATCAATCCATCCTCCTCTTCTAGTAACACCTCTAGGTTTGAAATTATATATGGAAACAGAGCCTGTGGATAATTCACCAGATCACAATTGAAAAATTTGGTCATTAGTGTGCATTGACATGTCAGATAATGATGGTCAAACATCAGTAATAATCCATGTCCTAAAGCTGGGGCCACCTCAGAGAATCATCATACTGAGGAAAGGAAAAGTAGTGAGGCAGGTAATCAAACAGAGATTGAAAAAGGTAACATCATGAGGCCAGAAACATAGGGGACAAGTGTAGTATCACCTACCCAAGCAAAAATGCAAGGAACAACCATTACCAATCACCCTAGGGATACCTTTATATACAACATAGAGAATCTAGAATTGGGGGGAATTTCAACAGAAAGAACTCACTTCCCCTCCCTTTCTGGATACATTCAGTAGATTCAGACAAAGGTAGATGATGAGGATTATCCTCAGAACCAATGTTTTCGAGAAGAAACTATCCTTGAGAAGGAAGCCAATAATATGGATATTAATGAGACCCTAGATAAAGTGCTCTCAACTAGAAAATACTTGGAATGTTCGCTGAAGAAAGATATGGTATCTTCTCTACAAATCAAGGAGGGGAAGAATAGTGAGGCTGAACATCTAGAGAACCAACTACAAGGATTGCAAAATGAGGAAACATACCAGATGGAAGAAGCACAAGGACATGCTAAAACCTCTTTAGCCAAAATAGAAAAGGAAGTAGAAATTATCACAAATTATGTAGGAGATACCCTCCCGGAAAAACTCATTGACATGTTCTTGGATGAACTATGTGATGAAGAGGAACTAATATTACAGAAATCACTCCTAATAAAAGGCATTAGGGAAATGCAAGTGATGGATGAACAAGAGGATACAAAAAATCTTTTGGTGTAAATGGGAAATTTGGAAGTAGAGGACTCCAAAACCTATGGCATTGCCTTTACACATGATAGTAAAGAATCCCCATATTGTGGTAGAGTTCTAAAGAAGAGGGCAGAAAATCTAAAGGCAAACTTAGGGAAAGAGATGGAGAAGCTTCTGGTCAAGTCAAAATCACTACTCTCTTAAATGAAGGGAAGGGTAAGATCCTTCCCAAGGATACATGAATGTACTAACATGGAATGTTAGGGGCCTTAATGCCCCTAACAAGCAGTGGATTCTTAAACATTGCATCAATAGTACTAAGGCAGATATAATTTTACTCCAAGAAACAAAGATGTGTAGGGAAGAAGCACTAACATTTAAAAAGAAACTCAGATTTAGAAACCTAGAAGATTCACCGTCCATAGGTGCTTCTAGTGGACTATCCATCATCTAGGACCCTAGAACTGTTTCCTTCAATATTCTAGAAAAACACCAAAATTGGATGACTGGTCAGGTAAGACACTTCAGAAATAATCTAGTTTTTAATCTCATAAATGGCTATGACCCTACACAAATGAAATATAAGCTCCATATCTAGAAGGAAATTGAGACTTTCCTTGGTTCTAACCCCAACCAAATTAGTTTGATTGGCAGAGATTTTAACACCATTACCAAGCTTTCTGAAAAAAGAGGAGGTATTAATAAACTGCCACAAGCAACCAACGATCTCATAAATTGGGTGACCAGAAACTCGCTACTTGAAATACATACTGAAGATAAATCCTTCACCTGGAATAACAAAAGGAAAGACTTCTGCAACATTGCAGAAAAGCTTGACATATTTTTTCTTCATGGCATCCTAAATGATGTTAATGCAACTCTTAGTGTTGAAATACTTCCCATTTCGAGGTTAGATCATTACCCTGTTCAATTACAATCTTAGTAGATTCCAAGCCAAAGAATTTCCCCTTTAAATTTGAACAAATGTGTCTCTAAGATTAAAATATCATAAATCTAATTAAATAATGGTGGGAGAAAGCACAGGTTTCAGGTTCAAAAATGTATATAGTTGCCAGCAAACTTAAGATCATCAAAAGAAAATTGTTAGAATGGAATTCGGAGAATTTTGGTAATATATTTGACAAAGATGGCTTTAGAGGAGAAACTGGAGGAGGTAAACTCATAGGTCATTATCTTAGGTATGGACGAGGCGTTATACTTGGAAGAGAAGAAGCTACTAACCGAATATGAAGATTTTCTGACTATATAAGAGATCTTCTGGCGTCAAAAATCCAGGGAATCTTGGTTAGAAGTAGGAGATAGAAATACTAAATTGTTTCATAACATCTCTAAACAGAGGAGAGTTACCAACAAAATAACTTCAATAAAATCTAAATATGGGGAGGTTCTCCAACACCCTAAAGAAATAGTGGATGAAACAATCAAATACTTTGAAGACATACTTAACAGTTTGGGATCCTCTAACCTTCGTAAACAAAATGAGATACTAAACATATCCCCAAAGTAATAAAACCACACCATAATAAATCCCTATTAGAAAAATTTACTGTGAACGAGGTCAAGGAAGCTCTAATGTGAATGAACCCAAATAAATCACTAGGTCCAGATGGTTTTTCAGTAGGATTTTATCAGAAGTGTTGAGACTTCATAGGAAAAGAGGTCACGGAGGTGCAGGAAGGAGTTAGAAATTTTGGTAAAATCTTGAAAGAAGTCAACAACACCTTTTTAACTCTTATTCCAAAAAAAAAACCCAAAAACCTTAATGATTTTAGACTAGTTGCGCTCTATAATACTCTATATAAACTGTTATCCAAAACTCTGACTATTAGGCTCCAAAAACTGCTTCCTCTTCTGATCAGTAAGGAACAAAATGGCTTCGTACCTGGTAGGTCAATTTATGATGGAGTAATTATAGCCCAATAAGCTATACACTCAGCTCAAAAAAACAAGTCTCCTAGTATGCTTATCAAATTAGATATCAAAAAAACATATGAGAAATTTGACTAGAGATTCCTATGTAAATGTTTAGAGGCCTTTGGGTTTGCTAAAAGTTGGATTAATCTTATATATGAATGTATATCTACACCCATGATATCTATTTTGATAAATGGCACACCGGAAGGGTTCTTTGAGATTTCCAGGGGGATCCGACAAGGGGATCTGATTTCTCCCTACCTCTTCACCATAATGGATGAAGCTTTGGGGAGAGCAATACACACACAGAAAAATGAAGGATCACTCAATGGCATAACTATATCTAGTAATTTGGAACCAAATACCCACCAATAATTTGTTGATGACACTATGTTATATGGGGCTAGTGAGGAAAATGAAGCAAAAACTTTTAAATATACCCTAGATTCATATACTGCTGCCTCGGGGCAAGAAATCAATGCTGATAAATTTGAAGTCTTTTTCTTTAACACAGATGATAAAACAGAGAAGCAGATCTGTAAAATTCTTAACTTTAAACCCCGGTAGTCTTCCTTCTAAATACCTTGGACAACCCCTAGATAAAGGGACAAGGACTACCACTCTTTGGAACCCAACAATAGAAAAAATTAAAAATAAAATGAACTCCTGGAAAGGAAAATGGCTCTCTTCAGCAGACAGAGCTACAATGGTTAAATCTATTTTAGCATCTATGCCTATCTACTAGATATCTTGCATTCATCTTCTCATTAATAAAAGATCATAATTAAATAAACATTTAAGAGACTTCTTTTGGAAAGGCACCAATGATGAAAATAAATTTCCCCATATTGCCTGGGACAAAGTGTGTTGTCCAAAAGATGAAGGGGGTGCAGGCATAAAAAACATTGGAGATCAAGGCAAGGCGTTAGGAGAAAAACTAGTCCAGAGACTATATAGAAATCCCCAAGCTAAGTGGGAAAAAATTTTAATTTCAAAATATCTAGTTGATACAATCCTATAAACATATTTAGGGAAAAAAAACCCACCTAGAGGTTCTCGCATTTGGAACTTTATGCTAGAATGTCGCAATATTATTTCTAGTAAACTTACTTGGAACCTAGGAACGGGGGAGGAAGCACTCTTTTGGTTTGACTCCTAGGGTGGGTATGAAGCATTAGATAAAACTTTTAACTGCAATAGGTCCAGATCTATATTAGAATCCTCTCAAGGTAGATTAGTCTAATATTACATTAAAGAATCAACAAATGACATAGGGTGGGAATGGAAGGACTTTTCAGTGCTTAACCTACCTGGGAATGAAGTTAGACTCCTAACAGAAATATTAAAAAAGAGACATTTGGTTCTTAATTGAAGAAAATATAATTTGGTATGGGATGGGTCAAAAAATGGAGAATATAATACAAAGGATGGCTACAACGTAATCAGAAGAAAATATTTTAGGCCCAAGACAAACATGCCTATAAATATGTGTTGGAAAAAATATTGCTTGTCTAAAGCAGGACTTTTTACCTGGGTAGCCCTGCATCAAAAGTTACTCACGACAGATAGATTTAAGAGAATGGGTTATGAGGGACCTAGCAGGTGTCCTTTGTTCAAGGAAAAAGAGGAAGACCTCAATCATATTTTACTAACGTGTCAATATTCAAATCAGTGTTGGAAATGGTTAACCTATAACCTAAGCTGGAAATCAGCATTCCATAACACCTTCCTTGGAATGCTCCAAGCCTGGACGAAAATCAAGAAATGTAGTATCTATGCTAATTTATGGATTACTGCCCCATCAATCCTTGTATGGGAATTATGGAAGGAAATAAATAGAAGAGTATTCAAGAATGAGAAAATGGAAGCGAGACAACTAATTAATAAAATTGAAGCAAGTATAATTGAATTCACCAACAATAAAAGTAAAAGTCAGCAAAAAAGAGAGGCGAAGATGTCTTATTGGGATGAGAAAATCAGTTGAAAATGGATTGGCCTTTCCCTCCCACCCTTCTTTGTACCTGGAGATAAGATAACTAAATCTAGGAGAGAAGAATGTGAGTGGGCTCCGCCTCAACATGGTTGGTTCAAACTGAACTTTGATGGGGCATTAAGGAGCAACCCTGGAATAGATGGTATTGGGTGTTGTGTACACAATAGTGAAGGTAGAGAAATAGCAGTGATGGCCTCCCCTATTGGTCATGAAACCAACAATTGGGAAGAAATTATTGCATTAATAAAAGGACTAAAAATATGCAAAGATCTAGGATTAAAAAAACTAGAAATCGAAGGGGACTCGGCTATAGTAGTTAATTCTCTCAGGACAAGTTTGACGCCTAATTGGAGACTGAATGCACTTCTTTTGGAAGCCATATTTCTAAGCAGTGAGTTTTCCAAAATAACAGTCAATCATATTTATAGGGAAGGAAACAAAAGGGCTGATGAATTAGCAAATATGGGAGCGGATGGTATTTCGTTACCTCCTGATGCTCCTAAAAATAAAGTGTAGTACCTTTATATTTAAGAATTAGTCATAATACTAAACCATAATAGCTTTCCTTATCATAGTATATTAAAAAATAGAATTAGATAGGAATATAATAGTATTACATAGTTTTAGAATAAATAGGTCTATAAAATGACAACATAAACTATCATCATAAAAACTAGAATCTTTAAAATCTTCTATACATCCGTGATACTAACTAGAATTACCCTCTAAACATCTAAACTTTCCCTTTATTCTTTTAGCCAAGAAAAGTTACTAATCGAGAACTTCTAACACCAAATTACTTTA
This sequence comes from Thuja plicata, assembly GCA_018584345.1. NCBI lineage: Eukaryota > Viridiplantae > Streptophyta > Pinopsida > Cupressales > Cupressaceae > Thuja > Thuja plicata. The sequence goes on from MU224887.1 coordinate 3,358,735, forward strand.
ATCTATAATTAACCTTTCAATCTAGTATAGTTTATAAATTTAAGAGACTTAGAAAAATTATTAGCTATAAGGAAGAGATAAACAACCTTTATGATAGTATAATTTATTTACACTATCTCAAAATCACAGGAAAATTGGTAGTCTCATAGCTCGATGGATTAGAGGTTTGAATTGACATGATTAAATCTTCTAAAGATCCCCCGGACTTTATTATCATTTAATATACTAGTGTCAATTTAATTGTGACACGTCATTTCAAGAGGAGTATCATTGCCTCACACTTAGGATGGATTTCCATAGAATAATCCCAATTTTAGGTGGTGTGCTTCTCATCACATGGATGATTCCAGAGGCTCATCATTTATTTTACCAAGTAAGGGCATGCATTTATGATTGTCGGCTTTCAATTAACTCAAATAATCGGCATCTCCTTTACTTAGCTCCATCTTCTCACCGCCCAAACCTGCAGACCTCTTGAATTTCCTTGTCCCACTCAACCAAAAATGTATACCAATGTACACACATTTCACACTTTGCCTACCAAGGACATGGCGTTCTAGGGCCCTATCACCCCCGAGCACTGGAATAGAATCCTCCAGTGGATAGATGACCTATCTAGGCGAGCTTTAGAACTAGCCCTAGCGGACTCTTATTTTGATTACAGATATACTATGAGAACTAACGAGGACATTGTGGGTACTCTCATATCTTTCCTCCTTAGAGTCAGTATAGATAAAACCAAAGTCATAAACCTTTGAAAACTCCTTTTCCTAAAATTAGTTTTTCTAAGGGTATATAAAAAGAAATTTGTAAGCTCGATACTATTTAACATATAAATAATTTGGATTATGTTATATTCTTGTATCATTTATTATGTGTAATCTTGATAATTCAGTCCTTATGGGTGTGTTTATTTCTTGCCCAAAATTCCAGATTTTTGTCTAAAAAGTTTTACCACTTGAGCCTTAGACCATTCACCTACCAACTCCCAGTAGAATACAAGGCATTGTAGCCTATCCATTTGCCTCTTATTCCTGAAATCCTAACCTAGAAACCTTTTCACTTTCTACTTATAGCCTCTTCCCATTCTTATGGGTTACTTTAAAAACCACAAAGGAGGTAAGGAATTAATTTGTTTAGACCTGGGTATCATGACTATGCCCATTAAGCTTCAAGGTCTGAGAATTCAAATTGCATTTGATACTCCTATCTCTAGACAAAGTATAAAAGGTGTCTTTCTCTCATCCCACTTTCTGGTCATCAGGGCGGTTTTCAGAATCCTAGGAAGGGAATGAATTAACAATAATGAAAGGTATAGAGTCAATTCTGACATACCTGCACTATTCCTAGCCTCAGCTCTCCATGTAGGAACTGACAAGCAATGTCTTGGGATACTTTTTAGAAGACTCTTCAAAAATTATTATCTAGGTGACCTTGAAAAAGTATTGGCTAATATCAGGGATGATCTTACCATTCCCAAACCATGCTTTTATGACCTCTCCTCGATGGGAGGCAGGCTAGTCCCAACAAATCCTATCATTTTAGTGGATGATCTAGAGGTCCTTGCCAACCAGGCCCCTATCATGAGGAGGAATTTGGATTTACTCTACTGTTTGTTTCATGTTAAACTCTCAAAGTTTGCAAATTGGGTAGATTCATTCATTTTGGAAGACCGGGTTGGGATCTAGGAGTCTGAATCAAAATTAAGCTTCAGAATTGATCTTCCCCACCCAAGGAGACATTTAAATGTGGAGATAGATTCTTTTTCTCTAAACTTTGATAGGAATAATTGATTGCATAAAACATCTATTTCCAGTATCTATGAAGCTTACAAGATATCTAGCTATGAATACTTTACTTAATCTTTATTTTCTACTGCATTTAAATGGTATTTATTCAAAACCTCGTTATAACACGCTGTCTCAGGTCTGGGTGCAGGGTTGTGTATTTTAGCTCTTATATTTGCAATTCATTATATCTATGTATGTCTCTTTGGGCTGCCTTAAACCCTTTAGTGGAATCTTATTTTGGGTCTACTTGATTAAGCCTAGCTTCATTTTGTTTTATATCTACCTAGACATGGCCTTTTCCGTGATTACTAGTGCCTCATGGGCATCCAATTGTTGGTATGGCCCAATGCTAACCCTGACAACAACTACCTTTTGATATTTTGGTCAGCTCTAACCTATTCATTAGGGCCCGAGATTCTTGATTGCATGGCTTTGTGTTTAGACCCATAGTTTTGTCCTTAGCAAGATTCCTGTGGCTCCTTTATTGGATTACATGATGGTAATTATCTTATTTGTTTGTGTGATTATCCCAAGTTGTGTGATTAAAGATCCTTTCTCTCATCAACCTCAAGTAGACCTCAAGGTCGGTGACTGTGTTGCTTGATCGACTTAGGAATGAAAGCATCTAAGGGCTTTTGTTCTTTGCTTAGTCCTTGCTGCTAGCTACCATGCTCTGTCTCCTTGCTTGGGTGCTCTCTTTTTTTAGTCTCAGCTTGTTTCCCATTATCCTTATTATTTTCTTTCCTCCAGTGCCCTCTACTTATTCAAATATATATTTTTTGTTATATATACACATATATAAGTATTCATAAATAAACTTATATTTATATATAACTTTACTTACATATACTTATATATATATATACACACACATAAGATTACTAACCCATATACCACTATGGGTATATATATATATATAGTCATATTCCTATGCTTGATTTCTACTTCATAAGAAAACTTTATACATATATAGATTCATTTGTTTAAGCATGATCAAAAACTATTGTACTCCTAGTAATTAGGAGATGGCTTCACTTACATAGACTACAGGCAATAGTATCTAAGATTGGTCCTTTGTTGTTTGTTCTACCAAGATGATATGTCTTGTCTTTTTGGTGCTTGATCATTGGAATTGTGTATGTCAACTTTACTTTACTTCACTTTACTTTACATAGATTGTAGGCTATCAACGAAGATCTGGATATTTAACTTTCAATGTGATTTTAATCAATAAAAATATTCAGTAAATAGTTGTTAAACGCTTTGCACTTTTCTCTTTTGAGTTAACTTGAAATTTCTATGGGAGTGCCTAAGGATTGGCTCTTCATTGTGTAACTTATAACTGATGATTTGTAAATATCTAGTACGAACACTCAGCGTAGCAAGTTAGTTTAATGAAATAATGGTAAGAAGCTTACTTTCCCTATTATTTTTATAGTTAGAATTAGATATATTAGTTTTCTTGGTTGTAAGTTAATAACAAGGATCTTAGTCAAAGGCGTGAGTTGTTACAGGTAATGAATATTCAAGCAGTGTGTGATAGCAAGCTATACCCTTTCCGGCAAAATGGATAATAAATTATTTAACATATGAAAGCAGATGTAACTTCTTCATTTAGCGCAGAATCATAATGTAACAACACTATATCCACCAGAGTGTTTTGTTAACCCTGTTAAATAGGTCTACTATGTATCTGATCTCACAAATATTGGTTTGAGAATTGTAAAGTGGGGGTATGCCCTCTCAATTTTGTATCTTTTTTTGGGCTTCAGTCCCGGGCAAGGTTGGAGGTTTTCTTGACCCCGTTCTTTCCTACCAGCGCCTGCACTGAACGTGGTAAACTATCAGTTGTACTTTAAATTATTAATTAATAAAATTATTTTGTTACGACCTTTTACCGATAAAAAAACAAAAACAAAAAAACATAGCCTTGTATTTTTTATTAATTAAAAGGTTTACAGATCCCTCTGTTCACTGCGCGCACCAGAGGAAAAGAATGGAGGCAAGGAAAAACTTTGGTATAGCCCGGGACCGAAGTCATGTTACTAATATAAAAAAATAAAAGGGCATACCCCTTATTACATATCGAACAAGGTCATTCCCTTGTTCATACAACTTGATACAATAAATCTAAGGATTTGACCTTAGAATTATTTACGTTAACTCAAGATACAATGTTGGTGCATAAGAGTGATTTCTTTTCGATTGAAGCATCAATCATGAAATAAAAGTGGAACCTTCTTGGCCCTTGAAGATTTTATACCTGAATCCCATCCTATACCTGCACATATGGTTAGAGTGCATAATCCTACAACTTAATTGTTAGATCCCTTAACAAGAATAACCCCGTACTGTGGTGTTAGAATAGAGAATTAAATCTGAACTCTTTAAGAGTTGTTTATTACGTTCAATGAGAAATTACCCCTTCATCATTACTATATATTTGATACCAACTCAAATTATTTATGAACGTATCAGACATTTCTTAACGAAATCAGAACTTACTGAGCTTTAACATGTCATTAACCCAAGCTAGAAACCAATTATGCTTGCTAGTTAGTAATAAATCAATAACTAATTGCTAGGTTAAGTTATTACCAGTCGAGACAGAATTTAAAATAATAGTCTAACAGAATTCCTTTTAAACTTAAACATCCGGACCTTACCATTTGGAATAACTAATTGCTTGGTTAAGATGGTATGACAATTGTTACCTTCCATGTGTGACAATAAATTGTTTAGCTTCCTTAGCTAGTAACAAGGATGATAAATTATCTGACAAGGATCGAAATGCAAATGGCACGATGAAGATATTGATTAGCTAGCTTCATTTAGATATAGGTCCATGGATGAAGAACATGAATGTCCCAATTAAGAGGCTATAATTAAATGTCTTAGTTGAATTATTAAGTTGACAATAATTGCCTTCCATTGAGCCAATAAATCATGTAGTTTCCTTAGCCGATAACAAGGATGATGAATTCTCTTACAAGGATCAAAATGCAAAATATCACGATGAAGATATTATTTAGCTAGAATCATTTGGATAAGGGTCCATGGATGAAAAATATGAATTCATATCCCAAGTAAGAGTATATTACAAAATGTCTCAATTTAAGTATAATAATAACCCAAAGCAATATGGATTAAAAGCTCACGATTTTGAGCATCTAAGGGAAACCATGAGATAAAAATGCAAGGAAAATAAACTATAAATGATAAGAAAAGAATTATTATTGTAGTACAATATGATTAGAATGAGTATTAGCTAAGGAAAGACAAAGCGCTCCATGGGGTGATTCCAATATTGTAATGTCAAAAGAAACTAAACCAAACATAGAAACAAAAAGAATAAGGTAGGAGGTGAGGTTAATAGTAGAAGTCACGTGGGAATGGGACAATAAAGAAAAAAAGGATTCAATGAAACAACAAATGTCTAAGAAGAAATTCCTTCAAAAGGGTATTCGAGGTGTAGCACCTCAAAGTAGAATAGATGCTTTAGGAGGAAACCATTTGATTCCCAAAAACAACAAAATCTATCTCAAGCATTGGGAGGTGGAGTTAAAGATAAAGGAAATTGGAAGAATAAAAGGTAAGGATTATGCCCCTTGTAGTTTAGTGATTCCTTGTATTCTTGATGATAATGATATCCACCCTTACCTTATTATAGTCCTATAGATATCACACAAGCAATAAGTCAAATCAAAATATTAATACTAATAGGAGAGCTCCTTCGAATCCCGAAACATAGGGAAAGGTTCTTGTCTTACTTCACAATTGTAGAAGAGCTAGATTAGTTGATTCTCATGTCCAATGATGCAACAAGTCATAAGGATAAGGAAGAAACCATTGAAGTATACTTAGTAAAATCCTTATTTGGTAATCATCTTAATGTTGAGCCCTTCTACACCACATTGTTGATCAATTGATAGTTACCTCATAATTACATGTTGGACTCTAGTGCTTTAAATAATTTCATGCCCCTCACAATCATGAGAAAATAAGGACTGAAGCTATCAAATTCATATGGAAAATTCTTTGTTAAGGATTCAAAAGAGGTGAACATTGTAGGTTTCATTAGGAATAGGGGACAAACTGTTTGCATACCCAAATAAGTCATTTATAATAGATATAATCATTATTAATTATCTATCTAAGTGTGGCATGTTTCTTTCCAAACTTGCATTGGCTTATGGGTGTTGGTGTGAAAATATATCTCATATGCTACTACTCCATTATAAAGCTAAGAGGTCAAACTACAAAGAGTAAAGAAGGTTCAAAACATTATTGATGACTACTATAGAACAACCAATGAAATGCATATTAGTTATGTCAGACTCTGTCACTTATTGGATATTATGAAGAGTAAGATCATGAGACAATTTATTCCGTTTCTCTATACTAGTAGAAAAGTTGCAAATGACTTGTGAACCCTATCACTTGATGATGTTTGTTCCAAAGATGGTTCATGTGTTGGAGTTGTTCTTGTCTCACTAACTTTATTGTAAAGGGTAAAAATGTAAAGAGGAAAAATGGGAACAAGAAAATTGCACCCCTAAATAATACCCTTTACATTTGAAAAGTGGGGGAAGGTAAGGTTCTCCTCTTTGCCCCAAATTCACAAAGGAAAGATCCAAATTGATTAACCACAAGAAAATGGTCAATGTACAAATGAATCAATCGATTAGAAATAAGAAGAAAGAGGAAAACCTTACATTTCATTTTTGGGGGAGAGTGTGTAATAGATCTGAAAAGATTAAAATCTTAATTGCAATGAATTGAAGACAAATACTAAGCTCAAAGTATAGCATATCTAGAAATTGTTGTTTTCTGGTGTCTATACTGAGTTTCTGGAAATTCTGCAACCAAATCTAGAACAGAAACAAAGAGACAAAGAAAACCCATAAATATTTTTATTTTCTGACCCAGGTTGACCTTGACCTAAATATGAGGGCACAATTGTACCCCTTAATGTCGACCTTGACCTGCGCTGCTCCGACGGAAAATCTGTTTGTGGATCCTGAAAGTTTATCAAAAAGTGTTTGTTTGTTGGGGGAGGGGTTTGCCTTGGTCAAACCCTGGTTTTGGAGTTAACCTTAAAATAGAATTTAAATTGCAGTAATAAACAAAGTAAATAGAACAATTCACCTTGCTTATGTTGAAACCCTTATGGAGGATTCAAATCCTTGGATCCACAAGTAAGGATGCACCAAATGGATGTAGAATGTAGGATGTAGGATATAGGATGTCTCAAATCAATTGTCTTTAGATCTTCAACACTAATCTTGAATGGATCTTGGAATAGGAAGAAACTTGAATGGATATGGATGGAGAAATATTCAACAAGAGGGCTTCATAGAGCTTGAATCATTCAATGGCTACTAATGGATCTCCTTGATGAATTGAATCTTGAATTCTTGAATGCTTGAAAGTAGATGATTGCTTTGATAGATTATCCATGGATGATCCCTCTTTTGCATGGATGATCATTCTTCTATTTGTGTCTTAGAAAATGAGAGGAGAAAGGCTTCCTTATATACTAGTCTAGGGCACAAACTTCTAGAGAGGCTGACATATGAGAAATAAATTCCAATTAGGCTCATACCCCTAGAAGTGGACCTATATTAAATATCTTTTTAAGATTCGCCACTTCGGAGACCGAAACAACCGATCTAGAAATGGGAAATAATTCTTTCTAAACGCTGACATCCAGAAATCTTTTAAATTTAAAATTTAGACCTTGGGTCAGGGTCGAGGTTGACCTTGACCTAGATCAAGGTCGAGGTCAACCTTGACCCAGAAGGTCAACCTTGACCCTAAGGTCAAGAACCTCAAAATCTCAGAGCAAGATACCAGAAACAGGTAGGAGGGAAGTCGAAAATAGGGCAGGACAGGGGAAAAACCAGATCCAAGTCAAAGACCCATTCAAGGCATTTGACATGACCCCAAACCACTTAATCGGAGAGATAAACCAGTCCTAAATGGAAGTGCTTCCATTTTTTGACAATACATTTAGACCCCACTTTAGCATGAGTATGGACTCGATGCAAAATCTTGGTAAAGGAGATCACAAAGAAAAGATAATCTTATTGAAATCAAAGGGACAAATCAATCCTCAAGCCCCCAGGGACTCAATTCTTTGTCAACCCCAAGATTACAATAAGAGAGACATCACCAATCAAAGAAAAAGAGAGAGAGGGTGTGATTACCTTGCCCAATGAGAACCTATGCCCCATTGTGAATCACACAAGGAAACAGTGAAACTGAAAAGATGGAGTTGAACTGCCTAGTGAATGTGGCTACTCACTAGTCAACCCATCAAGGATTCACCCTTAGGAATATTCTATTCCAAAAGAGAAAATCCAAAAATAGAGAGATTCGTACTTAAGGAAACCTTTCGACCTTAAGGGATCAAAACTTTGTAAATTGAAACTGGAGGGATCAAGAGATCCTATAAGGTAAAAATCCATGCTTTAAGGATTACTCTCTAATCCATAAAGGGAGAAAAAAAATTTAAGTTTGAAAATATTTTGAAAGTGCGTGTGTGCAAAAAGTGAGCAGAGCATATACCCCCACATTAAAGACATTGCTAACACTTTAACAGGAGCAATGGCTTTAATAGAAACATAAATAACTCCACTGATTATGTTTCCACTATGAGATGCCCCCAAGCGAAGACAAATCAAGGGAAATACCACATAAACATACAGAGAACACAGAAGGGATCTACCTACCGTGGGGTCAATATGATCATAAGATAATATATATGATATTATTGGAAATGAATTGACATCATTCCCCAAAGAAAGTAGAACTGCAATCACAATTGAGGAAAAAAAATGCAAGAGTTACGAAGAAGAGTCTTTTCAAACCACAACATGGAGACCAAAAAGAATCAGTGCTACCATGTCACAAGTCCAAGCGGAATACACAAGGAAAACATTTATGAACAATAGAAAAGGTACAACATAACATGAAAACAACATATAGAAGAATAGAGATACATATAGAGGAATAGTACAACAGGTTTGATTCCTTTATCACCTTGCACCAACAAAGTAACAAGGGTCGTATAAAAGAATCTAACAAAAATTTAGCAAACACATTATGGGAGAAGCACAATACAACAGAAAACACATAAAAGGATACCATGGAGGACAATCCAATCAAGCGCATCGCCTACTCTACCCATCTCAGTCTATATCATTTAGGGAAGGTGGGAAACTCACAAGATGGACTATATCCAACACAGTAGGAGTAATAGCTAGTTCCAAACAAGGATCCTCTTGAGAATCAGGATGTTCGATACTAGGTGTAATTATCAATTGTGTTGAAAGCATATTAGGTAAATCAATATCAATAGTCTCATATTCATCATTAGCATCAATAGGATCATCAAGAGTATCTTCTTCATCAAGATTAATCGAAATAGAATCTAAGAGACGAATAGAATCATCATAATCATTCATCTTAACATCATTATTAACATTAACTTCTTTCAACACATCAAGCATAGGCTAGTCAAAAGAAGGTAAAGAACTTTGAAGAACAGAGGCATGAGGCTTAGCTTGATCCCAACACTTCTTACGACGTTCATTGGAAGATCGGTTACATTTTTTCTTGTTTGAAATATGTTGAGAACTAGGAGGAACAACAACCAGTTCCTTCACAAGTTCTATAGGAGGATTAGTAGGATTCTCAGTAGGCTGAAAAGCAACACTAGGAGCTTGATTAACATAACTAGAAGCAATGGATAAAGGAGGTATAGAAGGCATAGTAAAATACCACAATTAAGATCCATCTGAGGAATGCTTAACTCAACAATCTTGCGATGTTTATAGGCTTGATATGAGCGAAAAGGGTTATCAAGTTGAGAAGAACATGAATTAGGTAATGAAGGACAAAAGAAGTCAAGGACAACACAATCCCTAGGCCTAGAAGGTTGATATAAACTATGATTTATTATTTTCACTTCTTCATCATGAATGAACTTAATACACTTATGGATAGGAGAAGCAACAACATGCATGGCATTCAACCAAGGCAAACCAAGCTTAACTTGAAACGGATAAGAAGTAGGGACAACAACGAAGGTAGTGTCCAAAAATTTACCACAAAGTTCAACATGTAAGTTAATATAACCAAATGATGGATAAACCATCAAGATATTTAATAGTCTGAGAATCATTAAAGGTGATCGAGAGTTCCCTAGGTCTTTTATTCTTAGGTTGTTTTCAAGGTTTAGGTTGACGTTTCGATTTAGGCTTAAGTTGAGGTTGAGGTGGGGGAACTTGAACAGGAGGTTGAGATTGAGGCTAGGGTGGAGATACAAGTTGAGACAAAAAAAAACATGCTCCACATGGTTAACAATATCATTAAGATCATCCATCTTTGAATCATAAACAATATCCACAGAAGATGGTTGAACAATGGTATTAGTATCATGTGTAGGCAAAGGATTCGTATAGATTTGGAGGTTTTGATTAGGAGGAGAGATAGATTTGTTCCCACTACCATCAAAATTATCAAAAGATAAAGAATTAGAATCAATCAAGTCTTGAACCTTATGTTTTAGAGAATAACACTTCTTAGTATCATGGCCATTCTAACAATGGTATTGACAAAAGGCTTTGGTATCAAAGGATTTGGATGTCATCATAGTAGGAAGAAGAGGTTGAGTAGGAGGAAAAGTAATCATATTAGCATTCAACAACTTACTCATAATAGAATGTAAAGATTCAGAAAGAGGAGTAAACATATGATTCAAACGAAAAGCAGTGGATGCAAAAGTGGCATTGTTGGATGCAATAGCAACTTGATCAACAACTGCATTTTCTTGCTTATTTATCTTGACATCGTTGTTAGGATTCTGAAATTTTTTGGGATTAGGAGCAGCATCACTCTTATCAACTGGAAAAAGAGCCATTGGAGTGTTGCTCTCAAATTCACTCACTTGTAATTGATAATGATGAAGTGTTGCACAAAGTTGTTGAAAAGAGGTAAATTCAGTAAGTTGAATCTTATCTCTAATATCCTTTTTGCAAATTTGAAATAAACATATGCTGAATATCAATATCACGAACATGATAAGAAATTTGAGAATAAAAATGCTTAAATCTACCAATAAATTCAGTCAAGTTTTCTTTAGTATTTTTTTTACAATGCATCAAATCAGTTGAGGACACTTGCGGACCAATTTTATTTTGGAACTGTTGGATAAAGGCATTAGCAAGGTTTGGAAAAGAATCAATAGAATAAGGAGGCAAGGAACAATACCATTGCAAGGCCTTATCACAAAAAGTTCTAGCAAACAACTTGGCTAAAATCCTATGGTCATGAGCATAGTCACTGCAAAGGATTTGAAATGTTTTAACATGAGCGACAGGGTCTCCCTTACCATTGTAATTCTCAAGATGAGGCATATTGGCTTGTTGAGGGAAAGGAGCATGAATAATGTCTAGGGATAAAGGACTACCCATGTCACATGTAGGAATACTAAACTTGGATTGAGTTAAGGACGCAAGTTATTGTTGTAAAGAGGACACTGTTTGAGCCAGACTAATGATTGTGGAATCATTAGAAGAAATAGGAGGCATAGAAACATTAGGAACACTAGGAAAAGTGTAGGAAGTGGCGGGTATGGAAGACACAACCAGTGGAACACTTGGAACTAAAGTTGGAAGAGGGTTGGAATAGGTAAAAGGAACACTATGGTAAGAAGGCTGTGAGGTAGGTAGAGACACCGGTGGAACACTCACAGGAAGATATGGAAGTGGAAGATTTGAAGCTAGAGGATTGGAATATGGAAGAGATGTAGTCACTAAAGGAGGATTGTAAGTAGGAATGCTAGGTAAAGGAACAGAAGAAGGTTCCACACTAGTGACAGGAGGATTGAATCCTAGATCTTGAGCTTCTTGAGCTAAAGGTTTGACATTTAAATGCACAAGATGAGTGATATTGTGCAAGAGATTAACACCTTGATCACTATCACGAAGGACTTTCTTAAGGGCCTCTATAGCTTGAATCAAATCTTGATTATGGTTTTCTTGAATAAGCCAATTTCCCATTTTATCAAGTTCAGTTGAAATGTTTGGACTTGTTCAAGAGGAACTCTTAAAGAATCATCCTCATCATGAGATGAGTGAGAAGAGTTTTGCTCCGTAGAAGGATTGGAATCATGAGTGATCAAATTGTCATCCGGGATCCTAAGGAAAGGAGAGGAAGACTCAGGATCAAAGGAACCCATAAGTTTGTGACTTCTTCTAACCGAGATATTATAAGTAGGAATAGAGGTAGGAAATCTCATACACCAATGCAATGCAAATGAACTAAATAAGGAAAACAGAAGACATGAACAAATAAATGTTTTTGTATTTTTGCTTTATATGATTTTTGGAATGTAAATGCAAGAACATAAAAGAAGGCTTATCTAATATGCATGCAAGATCTAACATGAAATGTAAATCTAACAGCACAAAAGAAAGAGTTGTCGTAAGCGGGTTCACCAAAATGTAAAGAGAAAAAATGGGAACAAGAAACTTGCACCCCTAAATAATACCCTTTACATTTGAAAAGTGGGGAAGGTAAGATTCTCCTCTTTGCCCCAAATTCACAAAGGAAAGATCCAAATTGATTAACCACAAGAAAATGGTCAATGCACAAATGAATCAATCTATTAGAAATAAGAAGAAAGAGGAAAACCTTACATTCCATTTTTGGGGGAGAGTGTGTAATAGATCTAAAAATATTAAAATCTTAATTTCAATGAATTGAAGACAAATACTAACCTCAAAGTATAGCAGATATGGAAATTTCTATTTTCTAATGTCTGTACTGAGTTTCTAGAAATTCTGCAACCGGATCTGGAACAGAAACACAGAGACAGAGAAAACCCAGAAATCTTTTTTTTCTTTTTTGAGCCATGTCGACCTTGACCCAAATACGGGGGAAAAATTGTACCCCTTTATGTTGACCTTGACCTGTGTTGCTCTGACGGAAAATCTGTTCGTGGATCCTGAAAGTTTACCAAAAAGGGTATCCAAATCTGCTTTGTAATTTATTATTTTGTACCTGTACCTTCAAGAAAAATGGTTTTGCTTGTTGGGGGAAGGGTTTGCCTTGGTCAAACCCCGGTTTTGGAGTTAACCTTAAAATAGAATTGAAATTTCAGTAATAAACAAAGTAAATAGAACAATTCACCTTGCTTGTGTTGAAACCCTTGTGGAGGATTTGAATCCTTGGATCCACAAGTAAGGATGCACCAAATGGATTTAGAATGTAGGATGTAGGATGTAAGATGTCTAAAATCAATTGCCTTTAGATCTTCAACACCAATCTTGAATGGATCTTGGAATAGGAAGAAACTTGAATGGATATGGATGGAGAAATCTTCAACAAGAGGGCTCCATAGAGCTTGAATCCTTCAATGGCTACTAATGGATCTCCTTGATGAATTGAATCTTGAATGCTTGAATGCTTGAAAGTAGATGATCGCTTCGATAGATTATAAGTAGATAATCCTTCTTTTGTGTGGATGATCATTCTTCTATTTCTGTCTTAGAAAATGTGAGGAGAAAGGCTTCCTTATATACTAGTCTAGGGCACAAACTTCTAGAGAGGCTGACATATGAGAAATAAATTCCAATTAGGTTCATACCCCTAGAAGTGGACCTATATTAAATATCTTTTTAAGATTTGCCACTTCGGAGCCCGAAACAGCCAACCCAGAAGCGGGAAATAATTCTTTCCGAACTCTGACATCCGGCAATCTTTGAAATTTAAAATTTAGACCCTAGGTCATGAGGGTCGAGGTCGATCTTGACCCTGAGGTCAAGCACCTCAAAATCTCAAAGAAGGATACCAGAAATAGGTAGGAGAGAAGTGGAAAATAGGGCAGGACAGGGGAAAAACTAGATCCAATTCAAAGACCCATTCAAGGCATTTGACATGACCCCAAACCACTTACTTAGAGGGCTAAACCAGTCCTAAATGGAAGTGCTTCCATTTTCTGACGATACAGTTATATTTTTCAAGGATGCATTCAAGTAATATTCAAATGCACTAATAACATTGCTAATGTATGGTTTTAACATCTCGCAAACATGGAATTACTTGTGCATAAGAGATTCTTGGAGCCTCATAATTGATTGGTGTCAAAGTAAAGAATATATATGCAACAAAGGATGCAAAGCTAAAATTGTAAAAAATATTTTTTGGGATATCATTGAGCTATTTTTTAAAGCTGGTTAAGAATGGATCAAAAGGTTGTTGATGCTTTGGTTATTGACGCGTCCAAGTTTGGTTCTCACAAGACTTAGCATACCTAATAGCATTCACAATTGACAGGTATTTAATGATAACCAACAAATGGATAAGTTTGTAAAAAAATTTCATGAATTTCAAAGCTAGTTGATTGACTGGGAACTATAGTCAAACTAGTCTATTGTGAGATGTTGTTGGAAATGAAATTTGTGCAATTGAAAACCAATGAAATTCTTAGAAGGTCGTGAAATTAGAAAGAGCATCTGATAGTGGAGATTATTGTAAGAGTAGGGCTAGCTAATATGCAGACAACGTAGAAGCAATAATATAGTACTAAAGATAACCTAAAATGGTTTAAATTAATAGAAGGTTGAAGGCAATAGAAAAATGGGTGTTAATTATGTTGATGCAGACATTTAAGAATCTTTTCGCATGGTCATAAGATGAACTTACATATTAGAGATATGATTTCTTATAGTGTACCGTTCCTCTTCAACTTGATGCAAAACCATTCCACCAAAAGAAAATTCCAATCAATCTCAAGCTTACATAAGAGATGCAGTACGAACTAATGAATTTTATGGAGGGATATATCATCAAACTAATTCAACAGTTTGAGTGGGTGTCTAATCTTGTTCCAATCAAGAAGAACAATGGAGAAATGAGATTGCATAGGACTTTAGGAGTTTGAATGTCAAATCTCTCAAAGATAACTACCTTCTTTTTTAAATGGATCATCTATTGCAAAAGGTGACTAGATTAGATTTGGTCTTCATGATGGATGGTTTCTCAAGGTACAACTTGAAACACCCCAAAATTGGCATCTTGCAACTCTAACCAATTTTGTTGCATTTGTCATTCTTCTGGATCATCAAACTCCTATTGTACTAGGCAATTCTGAGTTTTCACTGACTCTACTTGACCTGAGTGTCAAATGCAGAAAATCCTTAATCTATATTAATCATACATCATATTTAAATTTCTAAATATCTATTTAGCTAAACAAACCTTATGATCGAATTAATTTAATTATAAAGTCCTAGCACTTTAATTAAATTAAATTCACCCTCTTTAGCTGATACACATGGAAAAGGAATTAAATAATATTTAATTATTAAATAAATATCCTCATTTCAATGATTGAATTTAATTATTCAGATAATTGAGAAAAAGAAATTATGAGGTCATATTTATTTAATTAATTACATATTCTATCAAAAATCTTATCTCTATTCAGAAATGGAAACTTTGAATTAATTGTGCTTTAAAGAGAAAGAAAACAATTTAATTCAAATAAAATAGAATTAAATCAAAGAAAGAAAACAGTTAAAGCAGGAAGAAAACAATTTATCGTATTCTTTTGAATAAAGCTTTCTATTTTAAACTGGCTTTTCTATCTAATTTATTTCAAAGAGGAAAGTTTCTATTCTGATCATCTCAGAGTCTATAAAAGAACTCTCATTCTTCATTCAAAACCCCCTGAATTTCTGAAGAAAATATGCATTGTTAGAATATTGAATTATTGTCTCATTTTCTTGCTAATCTCATATAGAGTAATTTCATTTTGCAATAAGATAGTTTCAATTTCTAGATTAATTGCATTGAAATCATGTCTTAGCTTAATCTCGCATATTTCATTTCTTAGTATAATCTTGCATTGTATTGCATCCATCATGATAAATCCTTCATTCCTAGAATGGTCCATGGTTGTGAGACTCTCGTCCTGAGAGCAATTTCAAAAACCCCGTCTGGATAGAAGGCAACAGGTCGAATCATGCAGGCAGATAAAATGAATAATCTCATATTCAGTCTTGTGTGTACCTAGTGAAGAAGGACTATGTTGAAGTGTATGGTGAATTAACAAGTCCAAATTTACCGCATACACTTCTGGCACCCACCGTGGGGCAGAAAATCTATTTCTGCCATCGCATTTGAATTGGTTTTCAAAATCTTGGGATCATGTTTGTACTCTTATTTTGCAGGTAAAACAACACATTTCATCATTGTTTCAGCATGGAGCAAGTTTGAAAATTTCTTCTGTCTATTATTCTCTTAGTGTTTTTGAAGCTCTCATTTTGAGCCAAATTCGACTGCACCATTGCGTCCGGAGCATCGTTTCGGTTGAAAATGACTATAAACATGCCTATACTTGTCAAAAGTTGAATCTGTGGCAAAAATATTTTGCCCAAGGAGGCCATACCACCTGTTGCATGGAAATCAAGGCAGATTTCATATTTTCCTACACGCAGCCCGAGACATATTTTTGAAAAATATTTGAAAAAAAATCAAAAAATCAGCTTTTTCACTATGTTAAATTTGACGGTCGTCAAACCATTATTCTTGATGACCTTCTATGACAGCCACGAAACCATCAAATTTAAACTCGCAGGTTGATGATATCAGCAGGGTTTGAAAATTTTTTAGTCTTCACCATTGAGCTTTTTGAATTTGCAGTCTAACTTTAAATGATCATATCTTGCTCATTTTAGGTCCAAATTGAGTGCAATTTTTTTCTATTTTGGGTAGAATTGTCTGAATATTTCTGGGTTTTTTTTAGTTTCTAGATTTTGGTAACAGATTTATCAGAAATTGTAGGTTTTCATCACTGTACCTGCCTAATCCTGCATTTTGCAACTTCCAGAGCCTCGTACGGGCTCATACGGTAACATTTTTTAGTGCAATTTTTTTTGAAAGTGCGTTATTTTTTATCTACTTTCTGAATATGCAATCAAATTTATGATTTTCTATTTTTGTAACATTGACGAGTTTTGGGCTTTGTTGTTATCTGATTATCTTATTTATTACAGCCTAACAGTGGTTTGCAGGACGTTGAGATAAAGAAAAAGCCATCATAAAACTTTTAGCGCATTTATTACAGGATGTTGAAATGAAGAAAGACATTACAAACTACTAATGGGTTTATTGCAAGACATTTGTCGAAGACCTTGCGTGTTTTCACAAATTCTTATATCTATTTTTGGTAGTTAAAACACACTTCAGTTGGTGCTTAAAATGAATCATTATC
Organism: Thuja plicata; assembly: GCA_018584345.1. Taxonomy (NCBI): domain Eukaryota; kingdom Viridiplantae; phylum Streptophyta; class Pinopsida; order Cupressales; family Cupressaceae; genus Thuja; species Thuja plicata. Next base: position 3,375,811 of record MU224887.1, read on the forward strand.
TTGTGTGATTGAAGTGTTTTTTAGATTGTAATCCTAAGAACTACATGAACGTATCCTCTCCCCTCACCTTTATGGATCTTAGGTGTAAGAGAAATTCATGTGATTCTTCTAGAGTGGCTACCTCCCGAGAG
>MU224887.1:3383594-3393639 GCA_018584345.1 Thuja plicata
ACATACATGTATGTGTATATATATATGTGTGTGTGTACATGTGTATATATACATGTGTGTATATACACACACATGTGTGTGCGTGTATATATACACACACATGTGCGTATATGTGTGTATATATACATGTGTGTGTATACACATGTGTGTATATATGTGTATGTGTGTATATGTGTGTGTGTACAAAAACAAAATTCCAATTCCAATTCTAGTTGTGTGGAACCAAACACAAAATTTGCATCTTCTCAGTCATCTTCCAGGTGAACCAAACAGGACAGCCATATTCTAGAATTCATTTTTGAGAATAGCACAAACCTAGAATGGATTCAATTCTAGAATTGGCAATTCCAGCATGCACAAATTCCGCCAACCAAACGGGCCCATAACGTTTCCAGTTTAGTCGACTCCTATGACGGTGGAGATAAGAGGAGGGTTATGACAAGTACTTCTGCGTAATAAGTACTTGTGACAATTTCCTCAATGGGAGAAGTAGAGAAACCATGGGATTTTATGTTGTACATGGGCAAGGAACATGCCACGTGTCTTTATTGTGGCTTTTCAAAGGGCATATAAGAGGTACCTCTTCTTGAACGATAAGTACATTTGTTGTTCATTGCCAGCAATATTTTTCATTTGAATTGGGAAAATCTACATCGTGCGCTCAAAGGCGAAACATTGAGTAAATTTGATCTAAGTGCAATCTCAGAAAAACGTATGAGCTCATTTTACAAAACAAGGAGACATGATAAACATGTCATGAATACAAGGAGGCCCCACGACTCATGCTAAAAATGTGATTATTTTAAATTTCTTAAAGATTGCAAATTCCATTCTTTAGAAGAATCTGCAAACTTAACATTCTGTGCCCAAACACTTCGACTCCTCTGTTGATTTCATTTATCTTGGTTATCACTTATCAGAGACTTCATTTTGACGGTGTATCGAATACAAACGCGCGATAGGTAGGTGCAAATTGGTTTCAGGTTGATGGTAACAAAACTTCTAGCCATATCAAAATTAACAAACTGGACTTGAACAAATTGGCGGAGCAAAACTTATGGGACAACGAGGAGCATGACGAGATGTAGCTAAAAGGTTACTAAAGCCAAATAGTTGTCGAGTGAGTTACTAGAGTTTGGTGGAAACTACTGTCGAAAGGGGCAGAGATTTCAATGAATATGCAATCATCCATATAAACTCTTAGATTTCTTGGAAACCAGTATTATAAGAATTAAGGTTTAGTGGATTTTTTTGTAGGCCAATGTGCAGGACAATTTAGGCCTAAGAGTAAATTTCATGTAGGAATAACATTAAATTTTATGCAGGAAATTTCGAAGTCTTTTAACTAGGATCTAACAGAATTTTTTGATTCAAATTTCTTTTTAGTAGAAACCTGGCCATAATTATTGCAACTGGTGATTCTGTAGTGAACTCCTAGTTAGTTTGGTTTTCTAAACAGAGATGGAAAACACTAACTCACTCTTACCTGAAAAAGAAAATCCCAGAAACATGGTAAACAGCAAAGATGACTATGACCGAAAACACAAAAAGGAAGTAGCCTCAAAAAATGTCCTTAGAACTCCAATGCGTGTATGTAAATTACTAAGTCACCGGATCCTTGCATTTAGCCCCGGATCTTGATCCGCTGCGATGCTGATTCTAATTCCTTCTGAATTCCGCCTGGATTCTGGCAGGATTCTGGACGGGCATCCGGATTCCCAACCAGAATAAAAAGGAATCTAGAGGAATCTATAGGCATCCAAGGCTGTGGGTGCCCAAAAACAGACCCCACGTGCCATTTTTTTATTTTTTTAAAATGTAAAAGCATCTAAACCCTAATTTCAACCAATAAACCATGCATTTGGTCATTTGATGATCATTCACTCATCTCTCAGGCATTTTCACCATTTTTTCTCTATTTTTTCTTTGTTCTACAGCTTTAGCATTTTTCTTCAAAGGTGAATGCTACAGAGGACCATCAAAGACTTAGGAACCGTTGGGGATAATGAAGATGAATTTGGATATTAAATTTAAATATGAAATATAGCTGTAATTTAAATTTTCCTTGTGTAATGACATTTTGAGACTTTTGCAAAGTGTGAATATGATATATGAGGTGTTTTATTTATAATTTTATTGCAATTATGGATTTATGAATATTATGTTTCTAACTTCTTATTATTATTATATGTTTGAAGTTTTGAGCCAATGATGAACGAACATTGAACATGTTACATGTGTGTGTGTGTGTGTGTGTGTGTGTGTGTGTACCGCACGGTACAGGAACCCGTCCAAAAAAAAAATTGCCGAATCTGAATCCTAACCCGAATCTAAATCAGAACCAGGATCGGCAACTTACGTAAATTACTTGAAGAGCCAAACAATTATTAAAAAATATAGATTTGTGTAGAAAAATCAGTTATCTGCCTGCAAAGATCTTGGTTCTAGAAGAAATGTGGTTTTATTCTACCTGCTTATGGGCTACTTTCTTGAGTACATATTCACTTCCTGCTGAATTCTTCGCACAAGCTAGTAGGATCCAGTGTGGGGAACGATACAGCATGTAATCAGAAGGTTTATGAGATAGAGTATCTCATTTTCATGGAACAATTTGGTACACATTTTATGTTTATTTATATGATACATATTTCTATAATCTAGATGAAAAGAACAGTTGAGTGCTAATGCAACTCTATATGCATTATAGAATCCTTTGGTATTTTTCATCTTCCTTAAATGAAACATGTCAACATGTATCATTTCTAATCTAAAGTAAATAAAAAGAAAATCCCAAACTTCTGACCAAACCATCCTCTGTCGTGCTTCTACTTTTTTACAAGTTAAACCAACATTGAAGGTTTGATGTCTAACGGGATCATAGATGCTTCCAAATACTTTATAGAAACGGATGGCATTCCTTTGAACAAAGAATGCTTGAAAAAGCCATTTGCCTTCCTCTGCAATAAGTTTTGTGCCCATGTGAAGCTCCATAGATAAAAATTAATCACAAGCAACATTTTTCCTGCAAAGCTCCAATCCCTTAAAACAATCTGTTAAAAAAGGAAGAAAATCAAATAAATAATATGTGCACATTCATATTATACTGCGTAATAAATAAGCATAGCAAGGAAAGCCATATAATTTGAATAAATGCATTTACTCTTCTCGCAAATTACCACCAATCAAAAGAAAAACACGTGAATAATCTAAGCAAACCGTAACACCACCAAAAATAAAAATAGAGTAAAAGCTATTTGAAACTTTACTCAAGGTCATTCAAAGTTGTGTGGCCAGAAGAGGCAAAGGTTGATAGATTTCAATCACCTAACAAAGAAAGGGCAATACTTTCCTCATTCGGTTATTCTGCAAAAGAAGGGCAACCTGTTTTTGTCTGAAAGAACAATCTTTTAAAGAAGAAAGCTTGAAGTAGGATAATTGATTTAACAAATGATTGTTCTTATTGTATGCTTTAGCTGTATATCTGTTATTAGTTCACTTCAAGGTGCAATTTCAAGGTTAATAATGAAATAATGATATACAATTTTTGGTTATTGAATTCCATTTAGTACTCAGACAAGTTTTCTTGCAGCCAGAAAGTCAAAACTAAGCTCTTGCTGCTCTTCTTGCAGGCGCTATGTAGCGAAGAAATCTGTGAAAGTAGTGCGCTGAAGGTTTGTCTAAATTAAAAGAAAATAGCTATTGCCTAAGTACCATACTAACTACATCTTTAAGAGTTATAATGCAGCTGAATGCTATTTATTATCTGAGTGCAATAAACCCATGCATAACACAAAAAATTCTCTGCAACCTTATACATGAAAGAAAAACAGTATTCAATGCCATTCAAAGTCTTCAATACAAGCAAATTATTGAATATTATAGATGCTTTAACCTATCGTCATAATAGCAAAAAAAATTTATAAAAAAAAAAAAAAGTATTGTTGCTTGAATAATCATAATCATAAAAAGATGAAGAGCCTGATGTTGCAATGAAAATTCTCAGTAAAAAGAAGGATAAATAGCCAATGTACAGCTGTAGTAGTTAGAGTTTGTTGCCAGTCATTGTCAACAAAATGGTAGGCCTTTAGACTCATGGTGCCTAGATAGAATTATAAATATTTGACAATAGAAGCTACATGGGTTGAAGAGAAAATCAATGCTCTCAGAGGACTAATTCCTTTAAGCAACGTATACAGCATAGTAGGACTCTATGACAAATGGATAAATAACAGACAACACAAAATGGCCCAAACTGAAACTGCTTTCTACCGATAATGAAATGGAAAAAAGATTCAGGTGCTTTAACAACATATGTTGATAATTATAAATATATGAAATGGTTAGGGTCTCAATTCATCCTTGAAAATGAAATTATAGTAACTGGAATCATTTTCTGATGACTGGTATGTGGCTCATTTTGGACAATACCTTGGTTTTTGTTACCCCAACAAAGTGAAAGTAGAGTCCCTTTGTCTCTCCTAGCCTTGTACCCTGTCCTCAACAAAGTATATTTGAGGTTCCCCAAGTTGTACTGTGACTATAACGTTCATCCCAACAGAGCAGATCCATGAAGATGAAACAGCAATAACCTTCTTGCAATCACTCAACATTCTCAAAGAATTGTACATGATTGAATCTCCTAAACCTCTCAGAACTTAAGTATATTAGTCGCAGTATTAACGCCAAATTAAAATATCAGAAGCCAAACAAACATAAGTGATGTAATTCATGTAATTTATTTCATCATCATGACCACTTAGGAGTTAAACTTAGGTTCACCCATTTGCTGTTGGGACGCTCCGACACTGAGCTACCAGCCCACTTGTTGACCAGTCCATCTATTGCTCGTCTGTCGTTCATTTTCCAACATTCCCCTTTGAGCCACACTGTAGATTCTCGGAGCTCCTAGCTGCTGACGTGGCTCTGATCCTATGTTAAACTTTTTCATGGACCAGCTAGGAATTGAACCTACGACTACTCATTTGCGGCTGCAGTGCTCTACCACCAAGCTACCAGCCCACTTGGTGTCCAATCCATCTATGGTTCAGGAGTAGTCCTTTTCCAACAATTTAATGAACAGAGAGGAAGGCCTCAGCATATATACTTTGCAATAATAGCATCATATGGATCTGGTGTCTAGTCACCAGTATGGTGCTAAGCCAACTGAGCCAATTTACAATAGATCCCATCCATTCTGAAAAATAAACACAGCAGATAGGATCGATTGTGATGTTTCAGAACTCATTGAACCTATACAGAATCTTCAAATTAATTATTATTCTTAAATGTGAGTTTGAATAATAAGAATTTTTCTAAAATGACAGTTTTATTAAATACAATTTCATGTGTTTGTCAACTTCTTCAATGAAGTGATCAGAAAATATCATGGCAGTGAATTTTCCTTAGCCCCATAGACACAGGGCTTGAACTGCATAACCTATGTTATAAACGGATCATCAAAGTTACACAGTAACCATGTTATCTGACAATGAAATGCATTATTTCTCGAATACTCTACAAAACTTGGTTAAGTTTTAGCAGAGGCCACTCTATCTGATCCTACGTGAATTTTGATCATGAATGTTGTGCATGTATGATGAGATCAATAACCACAAAATAAAGCCCTCAAATGGATATCTTCATTTTAGGTGATTGTTCATTTTATGTTTGGATAGTAGGAAATATTCAAAGTCGGCATCTACCAAGATGAGTCCGACTTATTCCAGCTAACAATGTAAGGGCATACTAAGCCAAAGACAAAATCTTGATGAATTGTGTAATGTCCCCCTTTCGGGATTGCCCTAACTTTGGTCATTTTTGCAACAATTTGCATTCTAACATATATGATAGGTTCCTCAATCCTTTTCTACTTCGAGGCTTCTCAGTTATTCCGTCCAAGCAGCCTCCTTCGATGTGATCTCTCCCAAATATATTTATATAATCTCCTTTTATATCTTGTACTCCCATATGGTTGTATCCCAAAGACGTGGCTTATGCCTCCTCGTAACCATATCATTTTAACATATAATTTGGTTAAGTATCTATCATCACCGACTAGTTTGCTAACTACTCGAAACATAATAATAGTTTGTTGTTATTGATCCTCTAACTCCATCGATGGTGAGATCCTCAATGCGTCTTCCTTATTCCTAACCTTCGATATCTTTCTTAAGATATGTACATATATATATATATATATATATATATATATATATATATGTAAATCTGATCTGGTGCAAAGTTGTTCGACCAATGGCTAATATATATATTTCATTGTCTCTTTCTTCCATAATCAGTACCCAAATGTATTTTATGTATTCCTTCATCGTAAACTTATTGTTGAAAAGGGCCTTTCTTGAGATGAAAAGGGACTTACTTGAGATGTCTCACGACCATTAATAGAAAGGTTGGAAATTAAGTCAAAAGGTGGTTCCTGACATTCTCACGACCATTAATAGAAAGGTTGGAAATTAAGTCAAAAGGTGGTTCCTGACATTCAGCAAGATTGCAGCTGAATACTGGCCATTAATTCATTCGCAAGTTGATATTAAGATGTGGGGCGGCAAGTCTGGTTTGATCTGCACCTGTTGATTCCAGCGATCCACCATGAATAATAATAAAGTGCGCTCTTCCATGCCCCTTTTCATGATAATTTGCATATTGTTTCCATGGTGTGTAACATCATTCTCCATGCTTAGTCGAACATACTATCACTATTTGTCTCGACATATTTACATTCATCATTCTTCATACTCCCCCTAAGTAATGGATAGATTCCATAGTATTCTTTTACTGTGTTTGCGGCACGGAGATTTCTATCTGAGTATGTTTAATGTACGAGCTCTCTATATTTGTATTCTGAACGATTCCATGTCGAGTCTATTGTTGACTCTTCCTCGTATTTCACCTCTATGGATGTGAGTTTTGTAATTGCCAGAATATGTGATCATTTATATGGTTTAGTCCTGACTCCTCGACATATATATTAACAGCTAAGTGTCCTAGGAGTATAGACGACATCCCTATTCTATCACAGGTATATTGAATGGATAGCGTAAGCGACCACTTGAAGAGGAAGTCTGTAGCTGTCTAATAATCCCCATCATCCTTAATACTCCCTTCTTATATACATTCGGGGATAGGTGCGACTCTACGGTTTTGGTCGCCACATTTGATATGTATGTAATTGAATTATATTTCAAACTTATATATAACTTAAAATATAATATTTATAATATGTTTTTTATTTAGACTATTATGTATGATGTAGTTAATATATTTAATTAATAATATATTTATTTATTATTATAATATATCTATATACATAATTATTATATTATGATAATATTATAATAACATTTGATTAGCATTTAATCAATATGTTATTATATGATTATATTTAATAATAGATTCATTCATATTATAATATTCATGCATTATAATATTATATTATATTGTTCATTGACTATAATATAATAATATATTATTGAATAATTATTTATTTGTTCATTAATTAATTTATTGAATTTAATCTCAAAAGTGCAGGACATGACAAATTGTTACTAGCTTTTTAAAAAACGAAGACATTTGCATAAGGCTTCCTTGAGTATCACTCCATAGGCACTTATGTAGATGACACCAATTATGAGTTGGTTGTGAAAATGTCTGCAAACTTAAAAAGTTATGAAGATGCGGAGATGACTGAAAATGCAAAGATGACAGTGAACATGCACATATGACTGCAAACATAGTGGGGATAACTTAAAGTAATTAGCTACTGTAACTGCCAATTGTAGTTATGTCTAAGAAGATGTACTCCTTTGGGTATTGTATGGGCTTTGCTGCACCTGTGTGGCAGGGGGTTTTTTTAATTATGGGCTTTGCTGCACCTGTGTGGCAGGGGTTTTTTTTAATTCAGTGAAGCAAGATTGTAGTCATAATGATTAATTGAGAAGCATAGCAGGTTTAAGTGTTCCTATTGTAGATACCCACAGTTTTAAAAGACATCTCAAACTCTGAACCATGTTCAAAAACTTGTTCCTACATAAAACTCGGCAAACTTGATTTTGACTCAGACATAGCAACATCACAAAAACTTGACAATATCAAAAAAAAAAAAAAATTAACTTTCTTAAAAAAAAACACACAAAATGCAGATTCAAATGTCATTATTACTTTAGAATATAAATTTATATGATTTATTAAATGTATTTACAATTTTGTATATTTTAAAAAAATTGTATGTGTGTATTGAGAACTCAATATACATTGTTCCATAGTGGTGTGAAGCTTCGGGCGGGAACACATTAGCAATAAAGTGGAGGCAGATAGATTATAAAAACATCTAATCACAAATACCATCAAAATAAAACCATTTGTTCCAACTTTCATATGAGATTGTATTTGAAGAAGGCTAGAGAACATTAAGCTGCCTCATTGACCCGAAATATCAGCAGAAGGAAGAGCACAGATGAAACAAAATGACAAGTGGATGAATAAGTGGGGTATTAGCATGAAAGAGTGCTCAAATAACAACGAGGAAATCAAAAAGTATATGCAAGGAAAATTCAAAGAATGATGTGGACAAGGCAACTTGGGAGGAAAAGAGAATACTATATCAAGCACTTCAATACCACATATGACCATGTACAAAAGAACTATATAGGAGCGGAAGCAAAAATGTTAAAGGCTCAGCTAAGAACTAGTTTGCATCAACTTAGGTGTGAAACCAGAAGGTGGATGATACCTAAAGAAGAGTAGGCAGATAGAACATGTTGCTATTGTACTCTAAAAATGGTGGAGACGAAATAGCATTACAGCATGGAGTGTTCTGCTTACATGGATATTTGGATCAATTACATCAAGACTCTAAAAGTGGGCTTGAGTAACCAGTTTGAAGAAGAAAGAATAACAAAAGTTGCAGATTACTTGATCAACATACACAGTAGACGATCCAAGATACAGAAAGAAAAGGAGATTAATAAAGCGCGTTGTCACCGGTCTATTTTGTTTTGGACTTTTGTGCTTATCCATGTTGCTAGCTATCTGTGGGTCCCTAGGTTGTTTGCCTTGTGAACATTATTAGAATAGGATAAAAAGGTGTCATACAGGTAAACTCAGAATAAAAAGGTGTCATACATGTTATTCATCAACATGAGATACATGTCAAAGGACGAATATAGTGTGGAATATGTTATTTGTCTTATCTAATCATTAAAGCATTTGATTTGTAGACAAAATTTGCAGAGGCATATGCAACCTTCACGTCTCTATTGCTATATTGGCGAACACATAAGGATTGAAAGCACAGTTAAAAGGCATTCAGAACAATACACTGAAAAAATCTCATGTGCTGAAGCAAAAGATTATTGGCAAGTGTGGCACACATCTGTTAGTGTAGACTTCAGTTTAGACAGCGTGACTCACGGATCTGACCTCTCTCTCCCTGACTAGCAGATTTGCCTCTCATGCATAAGTCAAACTAATGATTGGTTCTAGGAATTTTCTCATGCAAACTGCTGTCTACGGTAGCTTCATCTTCTTTTGTGTAGACCTTGTTTAGTCCGTTAGCTTTTCATCATATAAATCAGAGATTGATATGCAGATTGTAACCATGATTAATAGAATCTGAGATTAAATTCTTATTCAATAGCTCTCTGTTTTTTCTCTGTATTTTCCTGCAAAGCTCTGTTTATTTTTTCTAGCAAGGTCTGTGCAGCTACAGCTGCTAATTTTACATGGTATCAGTGCTTAGGTGCTAGGAAGGAGAATTTTTTTTTGCAGGTACAGAAGATCGAAGTCTAAAGAATGGAATTTACAGCCTCTGTTATTCTCACTCCATACAACTATTTTGACTGGAAGCCAAAGATTATGCTTCAGCTTAGAAGTAGAGGTCTCTATCGGATAGTTATGGATATGGAGGTTGAACCCAATTCAGCAGTTGAAAAATCCAAATATTTCAACCGCATGGATGAAGCCTTTGGTCTGCTATGCTTATCCATCTCTCCAGAACTGTTGTTTCATGTTGAGGCATGTACAACTCCCA
>MU224887.1:3393710-3416487 GCA_018584345.1 Thuja plicata
TAGATCCAAGGAGATTTGATAATATTCAAGATTTCTTCACAAAATTCAAGGCCTTATTGCTTCAGCTGAAAGGATGTGGTATTGACAAATCCAAGGAAGGCAACAAATTAATCCTTGCTATTCTATCCAAATTGGGTCCAGAATATGGAGTATTTGTCTCTGCTTTCCACACAGTTAGACTTACAACAGGCGCAACTTGGAAGATGCCCACACTGGATACATTCATTGAGTCCCTTATACAAGAGCAAGATAAGCTTATAAAAATGGGCACAATGAGAATTCCAAGCCTCATGCACTTGTTGTGCATGAAAGTGGGAAGCCCACTTCCAAATCCAACCAGCCATACAAAGGCAAAGATAAGAAGGATGCAGATGGATCTACAAGCTCAAAAGGAAATGACAAAAAGGGCAAATCAATGTGCACCTATTGCAACCGTGGGTTCCATCCAGAATCATCATGCATGAAGAAGACCATTGATCTGATGGCTTAGACTCTTCAGCAGCATAATCTTGGTAGTCTTATCCCAGAGAGTGCCAAGAAGAAGCATGAAGACAAAGCACCAGAATCAAGAGACAATGCTCATGCATTGGTTGCTGTTCATTCTTCTTCAGATGCATGGATCATAGACTCTGGAGCTTCACACCACATGGCAACCACAAGAGGTGCTCTTTCATCTTTGAAACTGTATTCTAGTTCTCCTATACTTATGGGAGATGGTTCTCCTATACAAGCAACTGGAATAGGGAGGGTAGAGCTTGGAATTGGAAGTTTTGAGAATGTCTTACATATTCCAAAGCTTTCTGTTAATCTTCTTTTTGTGTATAAAATGAGTCATTCTGGATCTGGCAAAAGAGTTGAATTCACACCAGATTCAGTGAGCATCTATGACATGCAAGACAACTCCAGAATTGCAGTTGGTAAGGTGAATCATCAATCTCATCTCTACACTTTCTCTAACTTCATTGCTAAATCAGATTCTACATTACTACTAACACATGCAAATGATGAAAGTAGAATTTGGCATGAAAGATTTGGACATCTGAATTTTAGATACATGCAGCAATTTAGCAAACAGGGGATGGTGCAAGGCTTGCCTACCATAGAATTTTCTGAAGGTTGTGCTCTTGGAAAGCACCCACAAGAAAAGTTTCCAAAAGGGATAGCATGGAGAGCCTCTTCTCCTCTAGAGCTTGTTCATAGTGATCTAATGGGCCCATTTCCTGAACCTTCTATTAGTCAAGCCAGATATGTCCTAACATTCATTGATGATTACACAAGATACACATGGGTGTATTTTCTCCAATTCAAATCTGAAGTGTTTGAGAATCTCAAGATTTTCATAGCTCATGTAGAGAAGCAATCTGAGCAAATGATCAAGATCCTCCGCACAGATAATGGGGGGGAGTATGTTAACAATGATGTCCAAAATCTTTGTGATGAGGCAGGAATACAGTTGCAGAACACAGTTCCTTACACTCCACAGCAGAATGGGGTAGCTAAGAGGAAGAACCGATCTTTGAAAGAGATGGCCAATTGCATGTTGCATGCTAGGTCCCTTCCCTCTAAATTGTGGGCTAAAGCAATCAACTGTGCTTCATATATACAAAACAGATCTCCTCACAAATCTGTCATAGGAAAAACTCCTTTTGAAGCATGGAGCAGCATGCAACCAGAAGTTATACATTTTCGAATTTTTGGATCACGTGCATGGACTCGCATTCCTATAGAAAAGAGGAAGGCTTTGGAGCCTCAAAGCAAAGAATTCATCTTTGTTGGATATTCAAATGGTACAAAGGGCTACAGATTGCTTGATCTTTCCACAGAAATGCTCTTCATTGAGAGGAGTGTCTATTTTGATGAAAGTCCCATGCATGCATCTCTGGAGCAACTCAAAGATGATACATGCAATCATTCTGATATGAATTTAGATTCATCTGAATCTGAATCAAATGAACACCTGCGTCCCAACGAAAAACCAAAGAACAAGGAGCTTGGCTGATATATATGCTGCCCCTAATTCATTTTTAGTTGATCCAATCAAGCCAATGCATGCTTATGTAATTCAAGAATCTGATCCTCAAAATTATGCAGCAGCTGCAGGAAATCCTCATTGGGAAGAAGCCATGGATGAGGAGTACAATTCTCTCATTACAAATCAAACTTGGGACTTGGTTTCACTTCCATCCAATCGCAAGCTTGTAAGGAGTAAGTGGATCTACAAAACAAAGAGAACAGCAAACGGTCAAGTGAATAGATATAAAGCAAGGTTGGTAGCCAAAGGTTTTCGGCAAGTTCATGGCATTGATTATGATGAGACTTTTGCTCCTGTGGCAAAAATGGACTCCATTAGATTGGCTCTTGCCATTGCAGCAGCAAGCAAGTGGGAGATTCATCACATGGATGTGAAGAATGCATTTCTTCATGGTGATCTGGAGGAGGAGATCTACATGGAGCAGCCACATGGATATATACATGATTCCTCCTTAGTATGCAAGCTCGAGAAATCACTTTATGGCCTCAAGCAGGCACCTAGAGCTTGGTATGCTAAAATGGATTCTCATCTTTTGTCTCAAAATTTCATGAGATGCAAATCTGATCCAAATGTTTATATGCTAAGAACATCTGACTCTTTGTTGCTCATAGTACTTTATGTAGATGATCTACTAATAACAGGTGATTCAGCCACAACTATTGTTGCAATCAAAGCAGCTTTGCATAATCGATTTGCCATGACAGATATGGATCTCCTCAATTTTTTTCTTGGCCTTGAAATCAACCAGATTGAATCAGGTGTCCGGGTTTCTCAATCCAAGTATGCAAGGGATCTCTTGGCTCGCTTTCAAATGTCTGATTGTAAGCCAGCCACCACACCTTTCCTATCAGGGGTCAAGCTTGAGGATGGCAAGGATACACCATTGGTTGATTGCACACTCTACTGTCAGCTTGTGGGGAGTCTTCTTTATCTCACTCACTCTCGTCCAAATCTATCATATGCAGTAGGTGTTGTTTCTAGATACATGCAGGAGCCTCATGAGCTACATTGGAAAGCCGCCAAGCATATACTTCGATATGTTCAAGGAACCATCAGCTATGGGATTCATTATTCAGCTAGATGTACATTGGATCTCACTGGCTATACTGATTCTGATTGGGCTGGTGATAGCATTGATCGCAAATCCACTTCAGGATATGTACTCAATTTGGGATCTAGTCCAATTTGTTGGTCAAGTAAGAAGCAATCTTCCATTGCTTTATCCTCTATAGAGGCTGAATATAGAGATGCAGTCAATATTACCATTCAGGCTATTTGGTTGCAAAACTTCCTCACTGAGCTAGGTATCCATTTTGATAGTCCAACTCTCATTTGGTGTGACAATCAGAGTACACTAGCAATTTGTAGAGATCCAGTACAACGACAGCGAACAAAACACATCGAGATCCACATACACTACATTCGAGATTTGATACATGATGGCATCATAGATTTGCAGTATTGTGCCACGTCTCACCAGATTGTTGACATCTTCACAAAGACATTCACTGAGCAGAAGTTTCACTTTCTCTGAGATCTTCTTGGGGTGAAAGACACTGTAATCCAGTAGTTTTCTTACCTTGTTGGCATCTTTTTGAGGGAGGGTTTTGTTCCCACTGGGTTTTTTCCCTCTTTCCTCTTTCTTTTCATTAGATTTTCTTTTCCATTACTCTCCTTAGTTAGACTTATGGGGGGGTGTTAGTGTAGACTTCAGTTTAGACAGCGTGACTCACGGATCTGATCTCTCTCTCTCCCTGACTAGCAGATTTGCCTCTCATGCATAAGTCAAACTAATGATTGGTTCTAGGATTTCTCTCATGCAAACTGCTGTCTACGGTAGCTTCATCTTCTTTTGTGTAGACCTTGTTTAATCCGTTAGCTTTTCATCATATAAATCAGAGATTGATATGCAGATTGTAACCATGATTAATAGAATCTGAGATTAAATTCTTATTCAATAACTCTCTGTTTTTTCTCTGTATTTTCCTGCAAAGCTCTGTTTATTTTTTCTAGCAAGGTCTGTGCAGCTACAGATGCTAATTTTACAACATCCACTCTGACATGCAATATTAAAACATTTGTTTTGTGCTTGCATAAGACAGAGTTCTGTCTATTATTGAAATTTGTATTTGCAAATGGTACTGCAAAGAAAAGAGACTTATTGGAGAAAAGGGACATTAACTGGATACTTTGCAAATAAGATGGAATCTGGATTACACAGTATCAAAAGAGAAAAACAAGCTTATGAATTTCCTGCTACATCTATTTAATTTGGTTTAGAAAAGATTTTGGGAATCTGTTGATCATTTTTGGTAATTGCATACAGTGTTTTTGCAAAAACGAATTTATTTAGAGCAACAGAGTTGAGAAATGAACAGATGTATCAGTATTTTTTCATCAATCACTCACTTCTACACGATACAATGATGAAGACGAACCTTCGGTGGTGGACACATTTGTAGACATCTTGATTGCGAACATACAACCAAGAATTGTTTAGTGCAAATTTTGATAGAATGATGACCCCGACTAGAAGAAACAATTTACAGAAAATTCCACAAAAATGGACATTGCTAAGTAGTTATTCCTAATCCTAACATTCCACGCGTACTTGTAACCCAACTCATAACACATTCCAACTCAATCACCTGGGTACACTCTCCTATTACAACTAATCTATTATTGTGCCACACTTCCGTACAGGCAATAGATCTGCCGCATCAAGATCCTCTTGTGAAACTAGAGTTCCCTTTGATTTTTTGTTTCTCCCTAATCAAAAACAGCTATGAAATATAAGGAAAAAAATTATACCCTGTTACAAAACAGATTTTAAATAAACTAAAATAACTAGTCGAATTCTGGGGCTGCCATAGGTAGCGAAGTCTTCCTATGTTTTGCATCATATTACAAAGCAATAAAGCTCTCAGATAAGAGAAATTCTTGAAAAACAATCATTGAAAATAAAGCCAACCATCATCATAGAGAAAAAATCATGTTGTTCTCAATTTCCATTACATTTCTCTTCCTTTAATATCAGTATAAACATTTAAAGGAAAACAATTCTCAAGTAAAAATGCACAAGGTATAGAAAGCACTCTCTAGTACTTAGTAATGTTAAACCAGTATAATACCATCTGTATTTGTATTGGAAAAGATAGATAGTTTTCTTGCAGTCAGAGTTCCACACCAATCCTGTTGGCAACCTGCAATCATTTCCATAATTGCATTATGATTGTCCTTTCTAATGATATCAAAACCGATGTTTGTATTGGAACAACACTAATGGACAATACAGCATGAAAAGAGTAAAAATTCACCTCCTTAAAAGTGTACACATCTGCACCCCAAAGCCAAGCATCGCAACCAGCATCTCTGGCACCCCAAATGTCATTGCGACGATCATCTCCAACATGAACTGCATCTTCTGGATTTACCCCAAGCAATTCACATGCCTTCAAAAATATCGTAGGATTGGGCTTCTCTGCTCCTACCTATCTCAAAACCCAAAACCAGCAGGCAATTCTAAATATGGAAAGGCTCCCTTAGCAGAGATGGTGCAATATAGATATGTCATGGCTTGTAATTAACACAGAATTTGAGAGCTTCTGATGACAAAACTCGTTAATACCTCAGCTGATACAGCTAATGCATCAAACCAGTGTTCACACTTAAGAGACTGCAATACAGGTCTTAAGCGAGTATCAAAGTTTGAAACTACTGCCAACTTTACTCCTGCTCTTTTAAGGGCTTCAAACACTTTACCTGCATCTGGATCGCAGAGATGCCAGGCCTACAAAACCATAAATTTGATATAAAACTGAAAAATAAGGCTCAATTTTGATGATGTTTTCTGAAATGAAAATATAAATAAGGATTATTGTCTGTAATACTTCCATTGGTTCCTTACCCCTTAACTATTAAAATCGTAGAACTCGAGTTGTAAAACCAAAAATAGTAAAACGAAATATAAAGGAAAGAAATAAAAGAAATTATATTAACGTTTACAGATGATAAAAACGGGTCAATTGGGACTCCGACATGTTATGATAAAGCACTAAGAGAAAGCATGTGAATACCTTTTCTGTCGCATAATACTCATAAACCTCCTCAAAATATCGAGGATCTACACAACCTGTAGCAGTTTGAACAACAAACTGCCAAAAAGGTCTCCCATCGTCCATGAATCTGAAATGATGTTCTCATAGCAAATAGTCAATTTATGTACATGACAACTTTAATATAAATTAAAATAATAATTTTATAAAATCCCTCCTTTATAAAATATAAAAGTTTAGAACATCCAGCAATGTCATGTTCAATAATGAACTGAGTTCAAGCCCCTACTTGGCATGTTCTGCAGCACTAACAGGTGCCACTGCCAAACAAATCTCAGTGAAAGTCCTTGGAAAATTTGAAGGGTAGAAAAATCCTAGTACGTTGCATATAAGCCAAATAGTGAGCTAAACTTGATGGTGCATGACAGATAATGTAAAATTAAAAAAGACGGAATGTGAATGTTATAATTTATACTGGCAGCTAACATGCTAAACCACAAAATATAATGTCAAATTTCTGGACTCGGTTAACTGCAAAATTTAAATTAGGAAAATATGTAACAAGTCAACAGACCCAAAAAAAAATACAAGGTGGCAAGAAACCCAAAAAAAATACCGAAATGTATACCAAAAATCTGCATGTCAAAACTTGAAAATGGACTCTACAGAAATAACTAATAAGTAATATTATTCATATAGCAATTTCTCCTAAAGTTTTGAATGTGAATTGGCCATAACTAGCACAATCTCCCTTAAAGACTTTGCTCCTCTGCAGCTTTTTAAACTAAATGATTGGGTGGCCCAACTGTTCACCTTTAACAAAAATACTGCCACTGTACTACTATAGGAGACAAAACTAGGTAGATATGACAACTGTTGGGCACTCTATTTCAGTATGTTGGTCACTTCTAC
The DNA here is from genome assembly GCA_018584345.1 of Thuja plicata. Taxonomy (NCBI): domain Eukaryota; kingdom Viridiplantae; phylum Streptophyta; class Pinopsida; order Cupressales; family Cupressaceae; genus Thuja; species Thuja plicata. Next base: position 3,400,710 of record MU224887.1, read on the forward strand.
TTGGAAAGACATCAACCAACCAAATTCATGCAGTAAGAATATTGACATATGCTAATACCAAGTTTTTAAAACCGAAAAGCCGTCGTGGTGTTCTACTAAACAAGATGCGAGACTATAAAGTATAATGATGATTTTACAATGAAAGTTTTCTAAGTTTTATTAAACAAAATGTGAAAACAAAAAACACAATGATGACCCATAAGTATGTAGAACCAACAAAACTGATAGCAACTACAATGATGAAAATTAGCACACAATCGAATCCAGAAACTTTCTAGTATTCATGTGGATTGTAGAAATCTAATAGCTCTGGTATAATATACCTATTATATCAAATTTACCAATAGGGAGAAAAGGAAAATTAAGACATCGGATAGAGGAAAGGGATCAAACTTATGCTCCTCAAAAGAAGGATCAGGAACCTCCTATCAATCTAGTGAGGCCAAGTCGACAAAGGAAAAGGCCAAGATTTTAATTTCAGCTGTATTGAATAGGTTACTTTAAATGCATTGGCAACAACAGATTTTAGATGTAAATAAAAACAGCATTGGACCATAGTTTGTGCGTTATGGCATTTATTGATGTCAAATTGTTGAAATATTACACTTGGGCAATTTATTTTTTATTCATTTAACTTCAGAAGTCGCATCAATGGTTCTTTTCAAAATAAATGCCCTTGGCTTTTCAACTATATTCACGATGAGGGGTAGAGGGAAAGAGGATTCGCCCCTCTACCCAAATTTCAAACATCCTAAACTAAAGTAACTCCTTGCCTTTGCATTGGTTATGTTTTCCATAACTAGGAATGTTTGAAGTGGCCGTTGGTTTACTGCAAGAATGCTTGGCTAAGAAAACACTTATCAGGAATTAAATCTCGTTAAGAGCAAAGCTCTATTATCATAAGAGATGATGTTAAATTTGTCAGAGATCAGTTCTTGTCAAATGCCAAGGTCAAGCCCTATAAGAAAAACCTACCAAGCACTATAAACCTACCAAAGATCAATTCTTGTAGAGTGTAAATATAAGAAAAAGCTACCGAGAACTATAAACCTACCAAAGATCAATTCTTGTGGATTGCAAAGGTCATGTACCATAAAAGATAAGATAGGATGCACCCGAAACTGATTCTTGCCTGGTGTACGGACCCAACAAAATTTTAAGAAAGGGAAACTTCAAATTCCTAACAAATTTGCTAGAAGAAGGTAAAGGATTCGTCCACCCACTGCCGTTGGTAACATTCCCAAGTAGAAACAAAAACTAGCGTCTAAATGAGGATCGAATGGCTCTTATGAACTGCGTACCGTAAGCGGGAATTCACCCATGGTTGCTGATAAGCCCACCGGTACCGACTCAGAATTTCGTCCTCTGAATAGTTCACACCATATTTGGCTCCAATGTCCCTATATATCTGCATTTACAAAGACAATTCAGTAAAGAAACCTCTGAACAAACGCTCATCAACATTCACACTATCGTTTTACATCAACTGGAAATGTTCAAGTCACTCTTTGCACACATCGAAAAAGTCTCAGCACACATAATCCTTGCTACTAAAACTAATGCCTGTATATTTACCTGTGCAGCTGGCTGTGAGGGGATGACAAGAGTCCCAACAGCGTCCACTAAGAGAGCCTTGTGAGTAAGCCCTCCATGTAAAGATTTTCGGTACTCCTCATACCACTCTCCACACCTCTCATTGGCAGGCGCTTCCACCGAGGCAAAACATCTGAGTGGAACTGCCCTTGCCCTTGCCCTTGCCCTAGACCATGCCCATCCCCCGCCAATTATGTTTCTGGGCAGTGAGTTAATCATCATTACGAGTACGGACGGCTTCCTTTCTCGTCATAGTAGAGGGCGTTTATAAAGTAGCGGCGGCATGCATCCGGCACTCCAACAAAGAATTTGCTTTGCGACATTCGCTCTGCTGATGGCACTGCCATTACGATAAACATTACAAGCCGTTTTGCTTACGCGCATCCGGACCCACCGTCGTTTGTTCCAACACTATCGAACTTTAGGACAATGTCTATCCTGTCATACTGGATGCAAATTTGTTGTTCGACGTTCCAGCCGTACCATCGACGGAATGTTCGGTGTGGCCCGTTGATAAGAATTTGAAAACCCCAAAGATAAGGGTTTTGAAAACCCCGAAAGTGTCGAGGTCTTGCGGACGTGGCGTACGCGTCAACATTACAGAGTATAATAATTTCTGAATAACTGGAATGAATCAGGCCATTTTGGTCAGGCAAGGTGGGATTTATGTTTTTTAATGAATAAAATGAAAAGCAAAAATGTTAATTGTTCAAATAATTCAGGTCAATTTAGGTATGAAACTAAAAATGGGCTCTACCTAAAGAAGAGTGGGCAGATAGAAGAAGATGTTATTGCACTCAAGGGGTAGTGGAGACCTAATGACATTACATCATATAGAGTGCTCTGCCTACAAAGATATTAGGGAGAATTACATTGATACCTTAAAAGTGAACACCTTGAGAAATTTGATTGAAGAAGAAAATATCACGAGGGTTGCAGATTTCCTAACCAAATTACACAATAGAAGATCCAAGCTACAGAAAGAAAAAAAGATCTAGTTGGCAGAGCTTGCTGCGTTTGGTTCCACTCATTCATTTTGTTGCTAGCTACCTGTGAGTTCCATAGGTTGTTTGGCCTCGTGGACATTATTAAAAACTTTCATTCATAAGCATTTACCCATTTCATCAAAGTTACTTGATTCGTAGTACTTATTTTTTTGATATTTAATTTTTATAATATTTATACATCGATATCTTTATTATATTATCTTTATCTTCAAGTATTTATGTGGTCTTCCTAAATCTCAAAGTCATATTATATCTTTACTTTTAGGAATCTTTGTCTTAGTAGATTATAGCATATCTTTGTCTTGTAATATATATCTATTTCATAAAAGTCATAATGACATTTTTTTCTCTCTCGAGATTATTATGATATCTATGTTTTTTAATATATATCTACTTCATAAGACTTATCCTTATAACATCTCTATCATCAAGCAAATTACATCTTTTCATTCTACAGATTATTATGACTTATATGTCCTTTAATATTTATCTACTTTATAAAACTCTCCCAATAGCATCTCTATCTTTAAACAAACTTTCATACCTATATTTATTAATAAAATTCATCTAGAAGACTTCCATATCGAATTTAAAAAATCTTTAGCATTCATTAAAAAAAAAACATAAAAATAATAGTCTAAAGTGAAAAAAAAAAGTTGTTAGTTCTCATCGGAAAAGGAACCAATTTTGTGACTTGGAGAAAAATGGTGGTGCTATTGTGTAGTTATGTCTCTCAGCATAATAATAATTACATTTTTTTCACTCTCGAAATGATTATGACATTTCTGTCCTTCAATATTTGTTTACTCATACAACCCATCCTAATAGCATCTCTAGCTTTAAGCAAATTACAACTACATCTTTTTCACTCTACAAATTATTATGACATCATGTTTTTAAGTATTTAACTATTCTATCCTCACTCCAATATTATTTCCATCTTTAAGCATTTGTTCCTTCAACAATAAGTCCATTTTAAAGCATTTATCTATTGGCATTTCTACCTTTAAGCAAATTACAATGATGTGTTTGACTTTAAGCATTTGTCCATTCTATTAAAGTTTTCAAAGTTAACTACATCTCAACATTTAAATACACACACACACATATATATATATCGACATCTATACTTTTAAGTAGATAAGAACAACATAGTCACCTTGATGACATCTTTGTCTTTAAACATTTATCCAAGCAACAATAGTCATCACTCGATTGAAATTGGCACACCCTCTTCTCTAGGATTTAGATGGTATAACATATCATCATCGTTACCAATTAAACTTGACCCTTTTGATAATTTAAATAAATATATGATCAAAATTAAAAATTTTAGATTGTAGAAATTGTATGATTGTTATATTATTAATGCTTGCCCTAGCATGTAAATATCAAGCCCCGTAAACTTGGTAATTGGTTATTATTTGTTGTACTTTGTATTCAATTAAACTAATTAGTCGATAGGCTTCTTATGTGAGCACTCATGCTCGAAATTCAATTTATGTAAAATGTCATGTGAGATTTTTATTAAATGTGCTAGATTTATTTACAACTGTTAAATTGCATGATAAGAATTGCATTTGATTTTATAGAATATTATTCCTAATACAAAAATAAATATGATTTCAATTCTAGATTTATTGGTCAATATGTTTTTGTTTTACTTGATAATTTAGAAGATTATCACTGCCTTAGTTATTCACCATCCCATTGCAAAAGCTTTTATGCACCATCATGTGCACATTAAATGTCATTATACTCTTCAATCACAAAGTAAAAGTGAATCCAATTACATTGATATGCTAAATGTGGACACCTTGACCAAGTTGTTTAAAGAAGAAAAGATTATAAAGGTTGCAAATTTCTTGATCAAGATACACAGTAGAAGATCCAAGTTGCAGAAGGATATAGAAATCTAGTGGTGGGAGTCCTTTATTTGGACTTTGTTGCTTGTGTTGTTTAATAGCTATCCATGGGTCCCATAGGTTGCTTGGCCTCGTGGACATTATTAAAATCTTTCATTCATTTACTCATTTGTTTATAAAACTCAAAGATCAGCATTTTGAAAACCCCTAAAGTGTTGTTCTCTTGTGGACGTGGCATACACGTCAACATTATAAGGTATAACTAGAATTTTTAATGGATTTAACCAGGCTATATTGGTCTTTGTCATAACCCTTCCTCAATGCTCCATCATTTAAGGAATCAACCTTAATGGAAAGTAATGGGATTGTTTTAGGAAGTCTTTTTGAATTGAACAACTTGGTCTTGAATAACAATCGTCAGTTAGACTGTGAGTGGGAGTTTAATGAAGGGAGACAGTCTTTATTATTTTAACTGATCTTTGCATGCGCAAATGGGGGCATGAAGAACTTTTCTACAATGGAGGAGATAAATGGAGGGCAGTGTGGCATGTTAAGGAGGAAAACTCGCATGAAAGAAGAGAATAAAAAGGGAAACGTGCAATTAAGAGGCAGGAGAATAAGAAAATAAGCACGCAGTTAAAGAGGAAGAAAGGAGAAGGGTGCGGAGCATTGGAAGAGGGAAAGAAGAAGAAGAAATGTAGTATTAAGGGAGGAACGCAACATTAAGGAGAGGAGGACAAAAACATTTCGAAGAAGGACGGTTTGGAGAAAAGGGGAGGAGTGAGCTTGATATTGGAAGGGAAGAAAAGCCACGTGCAGTGTAGAAGGGAAGTCTTCTTTTACAAAACATTAGTGAAAAAAAAAAAAGCACAGCTGGACGGAGAAGTAAAGAAATGACGGATTGGGGAAGAAAATGGATCTGGATTTAGGAGGTGAGGCCAGTGTTTGAAAGAAGGGAGGACGCAGCTTTTTGGTGGGGAGAACTCAGTGTGAGACAAAGGAGGAGAAAGGCATCATTTTGGAAGGGACAATTTTTGGGAGGTTATACACATAGTTCAACAGGAGGGAGGACTCACGCATTCTCCAGGTTTTCTTTTATATTTTTATATATGTTTTACTTTGTTAATAAATCTAAATGAATATAAATATTTGTCTCAAAGTCTATCTCAGACAGGAACTAAAAGGAAAGATTAGAGTTGTGTTAAAAATATTAAATTAGTATGGATGAAATATGGATTGGAATGTATATTTTGTTGTTTTTATGTCTATTTGTTTGGGCTATTTACTATTGAAGAACACCATAAATTACCAAAATGACAAAACAAGTTTTGAAGTTTGTGTAAAATTCTGAAAGAAACGTGAGAATCTAGAAACAATACCTTGCATATGTTCACACCAAAAATGTAGGAAAAATATTTTGGCTTACGTTTTCTCTTAAATGAGATCTGGAAATATTTCAGAGACAACTTAGTAATAGAGATGGCTTTCAGATGAATGTAAGTAAAAGAAATTTTTTATAGAAAACAAACCTGTGAACTTGGAAAAGCTATTTTTTTCATTTAGGAAAATTTAAAACCAAACTTAAATAAAAACAGTATTATCAATCAACTTAGATAATTTGAACAATTAGAATGTTGAATTTCTTTGTTGACAATCTCATATTAGGAACTTGGACAATTATTCTTGTTTAGGGGGGGATGATAGATTTTATTGAGTGATTTTAATTCTTTTTAAAACTGTTAGAAAACCAGCTTTATTGAAATAGCTTGACACTTATACTTCTGTTGTATAGAATTTTGGAGGTTGGGATTTAAAATTCTGTTTTTATGTTGAAAATCTTCTTGTATTGAATAGTTGCTAAGTGAATGTTCATTTTGAAAATGTAAAGGAAGGTGTGTTAGGAATAGTCCCAAGAGATAACTGAGAGGGGGGTGAATCAGTTATCTACAAGATTCAATTCTTTTTCCAATTAAGTACAAAATTACTTTAAACATAAACTCAACAAGATAATACAGAAATGAACAACACAATTTTGGTAACGGGGAAAACCAAATTAGGTAAAAAAACTCAGTGGGAATTAGCACCCACAAATAATTGTACTAGTTTATAATGATCTTTGTTAGAAGATCTTGCAACCCTGTTAGGAGTTTATCTTTACAATGGAATAAGTATAGAGACCTGGTCAAAGGTCGAACCCTGTTAGGAGTCTTTTACAAATAACCCTGTTAAGGGTGAGGACTCACTGTCCAAGAGCTCACTGCTCAAATGGTGAAGGTTGCAACCTTCTAAAAAGAAGATATACACTATATCTGAAAATGAATTGTTTGTGTAGACCTGTTGTCTTGATCAGTTCCAGTGAATTGTAGTCTTCTTCTGATTCTTCACATAGATCTTCAATTGATGAATGATGTAGACTTACTGTCTAACTTTATGCCCTGCTTTGTCTTATTCTTTCTCTCTTTATTTACACTTTGCAATCATAATTGAACTCCTATAAGTATCTTCCATAAGGATAAGGTCATGACAGTTGTAGGAAACACTTCAGTAACTTGCTTGTCAGCTTTACTAAGCACGCAATCAAAGTTAGGACCGCTCAACTCAAAATGAATAGACGCGTCGCTTCACATAGTCGGCTCTACCAAATTAACTCAAACATCATGCTTCTGTTAAAACACGTTTAGCACCTTTGGATAATCATCATTAACTCACAACTAAACATGAATACAAACACGCATATCCCAAAGATAGGTGAAACTCAAGAAACAATGTAAATACGTCGGCTCTTAACAAATAGTCTCCAGAAACTGTAACTGCCAAAACAGATTAACATAACTTAATTGAAACTACATATCTGAAGCTGTGTGTATGAATATTACATCCAGAACATATCCACAACATATATGTAAATGTGCAAGGCTCCAGAATATATGTACTTATAATTGCTCACAAGACACTGTTGTATATTATATGTTGTCATCAATGACAAACATACAATCAACTATTTGCACATAAGCAAATCTCCAACAATCTCCCCCTTTGACATTGATGGCAACATATGATATGAAAAACACCATCAACCCAAAGTATCTTTCTTCTTTTTACAATCTTCTCAATATCCTCATCAAAATCTCCTCTTAACTGTTGCATCTCTTATTACTGTATTTTTCATTACTGTATACTCCCCCAAAGTATATGCTTCCCCTAACTATATACTCCCCCTTTGACATCAATGGAAAAGGGTGTCAAAAACAATTAAGCATAGGTACTACTCTAGAAGTAGAGTAGTCAACCACTCATCAGTCACCAAGGATTGATGCTCTTACTGTAAGTTCTAATTAGACTCAGGAAAGGGAGTTACTCCCAGCTTCTCCCTAAGATAATAAAAAGTATCTTTTGATAAAGGCTTTGTAAAAATGTCTGCTAACTATTCTTTAGTGCTCACATAATCCAACTTTACTTCTTTGTCTGCAACTTTTTCTCTTAGAAAATGATATGTGATCTCAATGTGTTTTGTATTTGCGTGTATCACATGGTTATTTGACATATTGATAGTGCTAGTGTTATCACGGTGAATAACAATAGGATAATCAATCTGAATACCAAAGTATTTAATCATCTGTTTGATCCAAACCAGTGTTGAACAATTCAATGATGTTGCAACATACTCAGCTTCTGCTGTCGACTGAGAGATACAATTATGCTTCTTGCTTGTCCAACTAACCAACCTGTCTCCAAGAAATAATGTTCCTCCTGAGGTACTCTTCCTGTCATCAACACAACCTGCCCAATCCGCATCTGTATACACATTAAGTTGTATATTCTCTGAGTTAGGATACCATAAACCATAGTCTATAGTCCCCTTTAAGTATCTGAATATCCTTTTTATTGCCATTAGGTGATTTTGTTTAGGTTCAGTTGCAAATCTTCCAACAATGCCAACTGCATTAAAAATATCTGGTCTAGATTGAGTAAGATATATGAGTTTTCCAATCGTAGACTTGTATAGTGTCTTGTCAATTGTTGTGGAATCATCATCCTTAAAAAGCTTACATCATGTTATCATGGGGGTACTTATTGGTTTGCAATCTTCCATTTTGAAAGTCTTCAATATCTCCTTCACATACTTAGACTGATTTATGAATATACCTTTGTCTATTTGTTTTACATTCAATCCCAAAAAATATTTGATAGGTCCAATCATGCTCATTTCAAACTCACTTTGCATCTCTTTGGCAAATTCTACACTAAGTTTGTCATTACCTCCAAAGATAATGTCATCAACAAAGATAGCAACAAGTAGTAGTCCATCAGGTGTCTCTTTCATGAATAAGTTGCAGTCTGTTGCTCCCTTTTTGAATCCAATCTTGGTTAAGTAACCATCAAGTCTCTCATACCAAGCTCTTGAGGCCTGTTTAAGTCCATAAAGGGCTTTCTTTAATCTGCATACCATGTCTAGTTTGTCTGATAATTTGAATCCTTCAGGCTGTTCTATGCATACTTCTTCCTTCAAGTCGTCGTTCAGAAAGGTTGACTTGACATCCATCTGATATACTTTGAAGTTCTTGAATGTTGCATAGGCCAAAAACAACTTGATAGCTTCCAGTCTACTCACAGGGGCAAATGTATCAGTGTAGTCTATTCCTTCTCTCTGTGCATATCCTTTACATACCAATATTGTTTTATTTCTTACTACTGTACCTTCTTCATTCATCTTATTTCTGAATATCCACTTCTTCTTTCTCATTATTACTAGAGCTGCTCAAGAATTTCTTACCATGGACTGAGGCTTTGAAAGCTGTTTCACTTTTAGGTTCTGTCTTCAATCTTGATATCTCAAAATGCATATATTTTACTGATCAAATTCTCTCTCTTGAAGTCTTTTGAAAATTGCATAGTCTCATCTAAGATATTGATCTTGCTCTCATAGTCTGTTGTCAATATAGTCATCAGTTTGTCCATTATGTCTTCCTCTGAAATTTCTCCACCATTGTTTCTGATTCTTGAAATAGCTTCATTAATCCTCTGATTGTAAGCTCTGATGTTCTCTTCAGGTAGCATCTCTAAGTTGTTATACCTCTTTTTCCATGTCTTTCTCCGCGCATTCTTTGCTTGAATATCTCCTTCAAACATATCTTGTAAATACTTCCATATGGTGTAGGCTTTGTCTACTCTCTTTATCTCAGAGAATTCACTGTCAGATAATGCACTTATAAGGGCTTCCTTGGCAATTGCATTAGCGGTGATTACCTCCTTTTGTTTGCAGGTAGCATCATCTTTTGCAAGGTCTCTCAGAGAGGGAACAATAACTTCTTGTGTGGCTATTTCAAAAATGTCAAAACCGACGCACTGTAGATGTGTTATCATTTTGTTCTTCCAATCAAGATAATTCTCTCCATCAAACTTAGGACTCTCTTTTTTGAAGTATGCTATATGATCTACCTTAAGTTGTTAGGCTTTCTCTCCAAGGCACTTGGCTCTGATACCAATTGTTAGGAATAGTCCCAAGAGATAACTGAGAGGGGGGGTGAATCGGTTATCTACAAGATTCAATTCTTTTTCCAATTAAGTACAGAATTACTTTAAACATAAACTCAACAAGACAACACAAAAATGAACAACACAATTTTGGTAACGGGGAAAACCAAATTAGGTAAAAAACCTCGATGGGAATTAGCACCCACAAATAACTGTACTAGTTTATAATGATCCTTGTTAGAAGATCTTGCAACCATGTTAGGAGTTGATATTTACAATGCAATAAGTACATAAACCTGGTCAAAGGTCGGACCCTGTTAGGAGTCTTTTACAAATAACCCTGTTAAGGGTGAGGACTCACTATCCAAGAGCTCACTGCTCAAATGGTGAAGGTTGCAACCTTCTAAAAAGCAGATATACACTATATCTGAAAATGAACTATTTGTGTAGACCTGTTGTCTTGATCAGTTCTAGTTAATTGTACTCTTCTTCTGATTCTTCACATAGATCTTCAATTGATAAATGATGTAGACTTACTGTCTAACTTTCTGCTCTGCTCTATCTTATTCTTTCTTGCTTTATTCACACTTTGCAATCACAATTGAACTGCTATCAGTATCTTCCATAAGGATAAGGTCATGATGGTTGTAGGAAACACTTCAGTAACTTGCTTGTCATCTTTACTAAGCACGCAATCAAATTTAGGACCGTGTAACTCAAAATGAATAGACGCGTGTCTTCACATTGTCGGCTCTACCAAATTAACTCAAACATCATGCTTCTATTAAAACATGTTTAGCGCTTTTGGATAATCATCATTAACTCATAACTAAACATGAATGCAAACACGCATATCCCAAAGATAGGCGCAACTCAAGAAACAATGTAAATACGTTGGCTCTTAATAGATAGTCTCCAGAAACTGTAACTGCCAAAACATATTAACATAACTTAACTGAAACTGCATATCTGAATATGCGTGTATGAACATTACATCCAGAACATGTTTACAACATAGATCTAAATGCGCAAGGCTCCAGAATATATGTACTAATAATTGCTCACAGGACATTGTTGTATATTATATGTTGTTATCAATGACAAACATACAATCAATTATTTGCACAGAAGCAAATATCCAACAAGGTGTAGGATGTGGAATCCCAGGAAAGGGTAATTTTATTTTGCATTACCCGCTAGTAGAAGTATGGTCTTAAAAGGGCTTTGGCCAAAGCTTGGTAACACATGTTTTCTTGAATGTGTATGGTTATGTTTCATCTTCCTGAATATGTGAATAGAATCTATTTAGAAACTTGTGGAAAGTAGTTAGACTCACAGACACACCAAATTTCTTCTGATCCATCAGTGCTGAGAGATAGATTTCTTCGGTAAGGTCAGTGCGCTCTTCATTTTAGATTATCCCTGGGGGAGCTAACCACTCTTTGGTTGGGTGGATTAAGCCCCTGAACCATACTCTCATCTCTAGATTTGCATTTGAACAGGAGTTTTATGGCTTAGGAGACCGAAGCATGCAGATGGACAGTTGTCTGATGACATTCATGATATTGATGTTATGGCCTTATGGTCTTGTATATGACTTATACTATATTTCCTCTATGATGTAAGGTGCTCGACATAGATGGTCAACATCCTGATATATTGAACATTGTAATTTTATAGTTAATGGATTTTTATAATTCAACGGTATGGTCGATTACCCTTGGATGTATATTCTTTATGCAATGTTGAAATGAATACATGGAAAAATAGAAACTATGTGTTCATGATTACTTGTCGTCTTGATCTTTTTGGTAGATTAGTCTTTAGTGTTGACTGACTAGGACTATGGAATTCGACATAGGAGAAATTTTAGCAAGTATAGCTTATGTGGCTTTTATGGGAATTTATAGTTTTTACATGTGGTGTCAGAGCTGTGTTTAAACTTTGGGACCTGGGTCTTCTATTGCTAAGTTGTGTACTTAGGCTTGGTTCAAGAGATAATTTGACACCATGGATACCAGGAATAGTAAACGGGCTAGTTCTAGCAATGATCAGAATGGTGAATCTAACTAGAGGCTTGATTAGATCTTGGCCCTCTTAACCCAGCAGGGTAATCTCTAGCAGCAGCAAGGAGAGCGTATGGATAATCTTGAGCAGGATTTGAGAGGTAGACCAGGTGATGAGGAGAGAAGGAAGAGGGAAGAAGATCTGAGACTTGAAGCCCAATGTAAATAGGAAGAGGATCAGAGCTTTGAGGCTCAGAGGAAAGAAGAAGAGGATAGGAGGAATGAAGAGCAGTTGAAATGTAATGTTGATCTTAGCGCTGCAACATTACCCAATAATAGGGAAAGAATAGCAGAGGAACTGAGAAAGGACCTCAAGAAGGTTGTACCTCCTACCTTCAATGGTAAGACCATTGGTGACGAGGCTGGGGTATGAATTGTATCCATGGAAAAGTACTTCCATGTTCGCAATCTTTCTGGCGAATCTAGAGCTATGTGGGGTGCTTTTCAGTTGACTGGGGAAGCTGGTACTTGGTGGAATAATGAGATGGTAGAAAAGAGGATGCAGCCTAGTGAGATCTCTTGGGATGATTTTCTGTACAATTTCGTAAGAGGTGGTTACCACAGTTATAATATGACCGAAAAGTGGTTGAGTTCCAAAACCTAATACAGGGGGTTTTGTATGTTACTCAGTATCATGAGAGGTTTTGTCACTTGGTCAAGTATGTACCACAGTACCAGTAGGCTGAGAGGTTTAGAACCCATAAATTTATTCTTGGGTTACGTCTTGAGATAGGATCTGAAGTTGACATGCATGAGCATGAAACTATGGACTTTGCTTTCAGGAAGGCATTAAGGCAAGAAGAAAAATTGTAGTAGGTATCTTCAGCAAAGATTAATCAGAGGAATAATGCCTCTCAAGGATTCAAGAGGAAATTTTAGGATAATCGACCTAAGGATTTTGGATGAAAACAGGTTCAGAATATGAGAGGTAAACATCAAGGGAATGCAGGCAGGAATACCAACAATAATGAGGCTCGATATCAGAATAGAGGAAACAACAAGAATGAAAATAGGAGGAACAGGTCTTAGGGTAGGAAAGGACCAGTGGGTGGTTGCTTCACATGTGGAGGTGACCATTATGTCATTACATGCCCTTAGCATACATATCATAGAGATGGGAAGGGTCCCCAGACTCAGCATCAGATTCATGCAGCTATTGATCGTACATAGGCAAACTTTTAGGCTACCCCGATCCAGTTGGAAAAAAAGCTCTTTGGCCAAAATGTTTCTATTTTGATAGATACATGAGCTACTGAATTTTTTATAGATCATAAAGTTGTTTCTTGTTTATTAGTTAGACCTGGATATATGTCTGAACCATGGATGATAGAGTATGGAAATAGGACAGAGCGTAAGGTTGAGAAATGTTTGGCTTTTAGTGAGATAGAACTTCCAAACACAAGTGAATCTTTAAGTAGCTCCATTGGGTTCCTATGATGTCATTTTGGGCATCAATTGCTTGACTAGACATAAGGCTTTAGTAAACTGTAAGGACAAGTCAATTGAATGTCTCGATGATTCAGGTAAACCTGCAGTACTTTTGGGTGAGAAAACACCCTTTGAGCTTAGACAGATTTCTGCTAGGCAATTGAAGAAGGAAAAGAGGAAGGGGTGCATGATGTATGTAGCATATGTAAAATATCTTAACACTTATAGTTTAGAGGATTATCCTATCTTGCAGGTGTACCAAGATGTTTTTCCTTAGGATTTACCGAAGTTACCTCCAAAGAGGGAATTTGACTTCTCTATTGATGTAATGCCTAGAACTGAACCTCAATCCAAGGCTCCTTATCGTATGACCACCATTGAAATGTATGAGTTTAAGACTTAGTTGATGGAACTCTTGGATAAAGGGTTCATTCGCCCTACTATGTCACCATGGGGAGCTCCAGTTATCTTCGTGAAGAAGAAAGATGGTACCTTGCGGTTATGCATAGATTATAGAATGCTTAACAAGGTGACTATCAAGAATAGGTATCCGCTTCCATGAATAGATGAACTATTTGATCAGATGAAGGGAGCAACTATGTTCTTTAAGATTGATTTGAGATCTGAATGAAATTAACTCCGAATCAAAGAAGAGGACATATCCAAAACTTCTTTAAGGACAAGGTATGGACATTATGAATTTTTCTTCTTACCTTTTGGATTGACAAATGCACCTACAACATTTATGAGCTTGATGAACAGGGTGTTCAGAGATTGTTTGGATAAGTTTGTTGAGATATTCATTGATGACATTTTGCTTTACTCTAAGACCATGGAGGAGCACTTACGAATAGTTTTACAATGACTTAGAGATAAGAAGCTTTTTGGGAAGTTATCTAAGTGTTCTTTCTAATAGAAGGAGATTCATTACTTGGGTCACATTATCTCTGCAGATAGAATTGCAGTAGATCTGGCAAAGATTAAATCCATACTTGAGTGGCCAGCTCCACAGAATGTGAGTGAAGTTAGAAGCTTCATGGGACTCGCAAGTTATTATAGGAAGTTTGTTGAGGATTTCTCCAAGATTGCAGCACCTATTACATCCCTTCAGAGGAAAGAGAAAAGATACGAGTGGACTGATGTATGTGAGTGAGCCTTCCAGTTGTTGAAACAGAAACTCACATCCGCTCCTATCTTGATTACAACATATTTGAATGGGCATTTCACAGTGATTAGAAATGCTTCAGGTCAAGGTCTTGGAGGTGTGCTTATGAAGAATGGTAAGGTAGTGGCTTATGAGTCACGGAAGCTGAAGCAGTATGAGGTTAACTATGCACCTCATGACTTGGAATTGGCAGCAATTGTGCATGCTTTAGTGATGTGGAGACATTACCTTTTGGGTAAGTCGTTTGAGTTGAAAATGGATCACATGGAACTTAGGTATATCTTAACACAACCTAATCTCAATGTGAGACAGAGACGTTGGTTGGAGTTTCTGAGTGAGTATGATTTTGGCATTAAGTACATTAAGGGCAAGGAGAATAGAGTGGCAGATGTTCTTAGTAGGAGAAGACACACTGCAGCTATCTCTACTTCTAGGACATGATTGAGGGATCATATGTTGCAAGAGCTTCCAGGTGATGATCATTATGAGATGGTCAAGTCAACCTTGCACAATGATCTATCAAACCACCTTTTGATGGTTACTCTTTTGAGGATGATGGTATTATGAGATACGAGATCATGATGTACATCCCCCGACTGAGAAGGGTTGAGGAAGGTAGTACTTGAGGAGATGCAATACACTCCATTTGCAGGACATCCAAAGGTAAACAAGATGATTTTTTATATGAGGCCACTGTATTTTTGGCTAGGGCTTAAGCATGATGTGATAGCTTATGTAGCCCAGTGTTTAGAATGCCAGTGAGTTAAGCCTAAGCATTTTCACCCAGAAGGAATTTTATATCTCATGATATACCAAAATAAAAATGGCAAGTCATCAGTATGAATTTTATCCAAGGTTTACCCATGACATGACACAGGCATGATGTAATCTTGGTAGTGTCTGATGTCGAATGTGGACCTCTCTATTCAACACAAACACAACATAGTCCTTACACAATCAAAGAATTTACAAAAACAAACATGGATTGTTTTCTCTGCAAATGTGATTGAAGCGACCTGTTGCCTCCTAATTAGGTGTGATTGCTGTAGTTAACCCTCAGAACGAGAGCCAACAACCTGACCATCTCTAATACGGAGGATTTTATAGTGCAAGTATGTGAAGAAGAGCCATCAATTGTGAGAAATATGCATCTAGATATGAGAAAGTGTTGTTATTCTA
>MU224887.1:3422188-3463081 GCA_018584345.1 Thuja plicata
TGTGTATATACACACACACATGTGTATATATACATGTGTGTGTGTATATACACACACATGTGTATATATACACGTGTGTGTATATATACACATGTACACACACACACATATATATATATACACACATACATGTATGTATATACACATGTATACACATACATACATGTGTATATACACACATACACACATGTGTGTATACACACATATACACATATATACACACATTTGTGTATATATATGTGTATATACACACATATGTGTATATAGATATGAGTATGGATATACACATGTGTGTGTATATACATACATGTATATATACTATACATATACATGTATGTATATATACACACAAGAGTATATACACACACATGTATATTCATACACATGTGTGTATATATACACACATATACACATGTCTGTATATACACTCATGTGTATATATACATACATGTATCTATACTATATATGTACATGTGTATATATACACTCATATGTATATATACATACATGTATATATACACACATGTATATATACACACATGTATATATACACATGTGTATATACACATATATATACACATGTGTATATATACACATATTTATATATACATTCTGATAGCAATATAATATTAACACAAAAATGGGAATGAATTTTCCTTCACAAAATAATACTCTCAATTCCAATTCCAATTCCAATTTTCAATTCCAATTCCAGGTCCTGAGGGGGAATTGTGGAATGCTCAAAAAGGCCCAAAATTAGAATTCGCATAACCCTATTCCAATTTTTAATTTTGGAACCAAACAAGGAATTGAACATTTTGGGAATTCGGAAATGCCAATTCCCGTTCAATTCCAATTCCACCCCTCAACCAAACGGGCCCTAAACAACTATATCTTTTTCACTCTACAAATTATTATGACATATATGTCTTTTAATATTTATATACTTTATAAATTATCCTCAAGAAATTTGAATCAAATTTTAGAAGAATGACAAAGAGGCACCCATGGTCAAGCTTCAGGCGGCATGAAGAAAAATGTTACAGAAGAGGTGTGGGTTTCATATGGCCTTTCAATAGACGCTTCAATGGAGATTATTATAGTTGTGATAGAAACCAAAATGAATGGACATGGAAGGCTCCGATGAACCTGAATCACTGGAAAAGCATTGAAGATTCTAGATTTAGGCATTTTAGGGCACAAATAGGAACAATTGACAACATTCATTCAACACAACCTGGATAGTGAGTGGATTTCAAGATGGTGCAAGAAAAAAAATGGTGCCCAAAACCCTCCACCGAGGCAGGAAAGGTTTTAGAGGCAAGTCCAAATTCTGAATACAGTAGGGTTGTTTCCCTTTTAATGGAAAATGAAGAGTGGGTTGAATCAATCTATTATATTAGGGCCCATTTGGTAGCTGGAATATGCCTAGAATTGGCATTATCTAATTCCTAGTTTTGTTTCTTCCATATTTGTGTCCATCCAAAAAAATTGGAATTGGAATTTTAAAATTCCAATTTTGCCCCAAAATGGGCATATGCATCTTCCATTCAAATAGGTGGAATTGGAATTTCAAATTCCAATTCCAATTTTTATAAAACCAAATTTAATATCTCGTTAGATCCGTGACTTCTCCAAACCTTCATTCTGAAACACATTGGTATATTATATTGTTATATATGCACATATGTGTGTATATACACACATGTGTGTATATATGCACATGTGTGTGTGTATATATATATCTCTATGTGTGTGTACACACATATATATACATGTCTGTATATATGTATGTAAATACACATGTGTGTATATGCACACATATATTAATGTAGGAGCATCCTAGGTGTAAGAGCAATCTTGCATCACCCAAAAATATTTTCTGGTTTCTTTTCAACAAGGGCTATTTTGTGCAGAGATGCTATTTCTGGAAATTTACTATTTTTAGTAAGTTTTTCGTTTGAATTTAGAATGTTCTATTTTCTTCCCTAGAGGTTCACTTTGATTGTATCAGCCTACTAGTAAAGTTTCATTCCCAGATCAAGTCTAGTTTTGTAGATGTTCAATACTTTCGATATTGGCAGCAGGGTACAAAAACTTTGAACTCAATTTTGAAGGATTTAGAGGTTCCAAATGGGGTCAAAACCTTGGCTAACCAGAGCTTGCACAAGTCATATGTTGTAGAGCACTTTGTGGCATTTCCAAAATGGGGTTATGGTGGCCCATCAGGTTAATAGGTGATGAGTTATGGTCTCTGAAAATTGCGCTACCTGAATTTGAAAAAGTTAAAGTTCCTTCAAAATTTCTTTTCAGGTTCCGAAGTTGTTTTGCCTATTCTAATGTAATAAAAATGAATAATAATATCTTAGGGTTGGTCGGCCTCAAACTTTAGGGTTTGATTTCTAGAATCTTCTTGGGCTGTTAAATTGCCTATATACTGAAGGCCCATATGGTTGTCTAGGGCAGTTCTGGGTTATGCATCTGGTGGCTCTGGCTTGCAGAATATTATAATAAAATTCCCATGTGGTTGTGCATGTTATATTTCTAAATGTGCATGTTATATTTCAGAATATTGTAATTTCATTTCATGGTGGATAATAGAAAGCCCATTTCTTGTCTTTGCAAATCGTTGTTATTCTCAATTTTGTTGTGTGTTTTTGTTAATAAGGGGATCACCCTTCATCATATATACACATGTGTGTATACACACACACATGTGTATATATATACAAATATATACATTGGTGTGTATATATACACATGTGTGTATATATATTCAAAGAAATTAAGAAATAAACAATTAAAAATCCTTATGCATCTTCTCAGTCATCTTCTGGGTGAACCAAATGGGTCCAAACCATATTCCATAAATTATTTTCAAGATAAGTATCTTCTAGAATTAAAACATCTTCCAGAATTGACTATATCCAACATTTGGTATTCCACCACCCAAACGGGCCCTTAAGGAAAAAGATTATTTTATGAAGTGGGGGGGGGGGGGGGGCATGGNGGGGGGGGGGGTGCATGGCTTGCATTATCAAACATCTACAAATGATGCAATGAGAAATGGGGGAATTATGTTTAACTCAAAACATTAGCAAATGGTTTCTATTTGGTTATATGTTCCTCGACCCATGACAACGATTGGATCCTAAATAATAGTCCTTTCTTTATGGAAGGGAAGGGTTTTTTCTTTAAAGAATGGAAACCAAATTTCAACCCTCATGTTGAACCAATCAGCGCTATCCTGATCTAGCTAAAATTCCTTGACCTACCTCAGGAATATAAGGATCAGGAAACCCTAAGGTTCATTGGCAATAGGATTGGAGAGTTCGTGATGGCGGAAGAAGCGGTTGACAAAACTGATCTCAGTATGTATATAAGAATCAGTCTCAACTGGAAAGCGATCCATACTCTTCCAAACACTATTGAAATAAAATTAGGATCCGGTGTTTGGAAATAAAAGATTGTGTTGGAGGATGCCATGGAGCCCTACTCGAGATGTAAATCCTTGGCACACCCGATCAGGATGTACAAAGAAGGAGATAAAGGTAAAAAAATAGTGGATAAACTCTTAGTTTAAGAGATCATAACTCTTTCTGAAGGAAATCAATGGGAAAAATAATGGAATGAAATGGATTGGGCAATGATGCACTCTCATAAAAAAATGCACAAATGCTAGTAGTGGTTTATAATATTTTGGGGTTGGAGTGCAAAAGGGAATAATAGATGAAATATTTGATAGTAACACCAATGCCTCAAACTCAGGCAACGAGGAATAAAATGTTATTGAAGTTGGGAAAGATGTGTCTAGAAGACTATCAGTGTATAAGGATCAGTTACTGGGCTGGGAGAAGATATCAAATGGGGATGAATATGAAGTTGGTGGGCATCAGGTTAAGGAGGTAAAAGATAGAGATGCTCACGGTAAAGAGGATATGGACAAGATTTTGATAGAATGGAGGCTTTAAAAGAAGGAACTAATAGGATCATAGAAGGGGACACAAATATTCATGCAAGAGAGTCACCTCATATCATAGCTAGGAGGGTGAGCATGGATGAGATAGAATGAAATCTTCAGAAGGAGGACCAAGTTGCAGAGACAGAGGAACTAGTTTTCAAGGATATTCAAAACTCCCCCATTAGAAACCTTGAGAGCTCTTGTGAAGGGTTGAAAGATAGTAGTGACAACTCCACATGTTTGGATATAGAGGATGGTACAAATGAGTATTTGGATGGGGAAGATGAATTGAGAATTCAGTCTTGTCTAGGATTATTGAAAAAAAGTCTTTGGATCAGACATCCTCTCTTAAAAGAAAAGCCCTAGTGGGGGATAAGAAGAAGAGGGGACCCAAATATAATAGGGTAAAGTTGGAAATTGTGAGAAATGTTGCTAGCCTAAGTAAATTGAGAGCGGGAAAGGGCTATGCATTTTCCTAGAGGCAATGAGGACCCTATCGTGAAATGTCAGGGGCTGCAATGCCCCTGACAAGATTCCCTTGATCAAGCAATGTCTTGATCAAGCAAGGCAGGATATTGCTTTACTTCAAGAAACAAAAATCAAGGTAGATGATTTTGACTTTTTCTCAAGGTATTTTCAGTGATGGAGTTATAAATTTGTGGAATCTCGGAGAGCCTTAAGGGGGCTTGTTGTCGTATGGCGGGATTTTGTTGTTGAGGTGGAAGTGGTGAAAAAAGATATATGGTTGCACATGCTGGAAGTCATTTCTAATCATCTACACACAAGGTTTTTTTTTTTAATGTGTATGTCCCTAACAAGCCAAATATTAAGAAACAGTTATGGCAAGATTTATCAGATATCTTGAAACGAGATAATAAGAACATGTACATTCTTGGGGGTGACTTCAACACTCTTCTACACCCTTTTGAAAAATTATGGGGAGTAGGATGGAATGGCCAGAGCCATAGGGATTTCAGTGCCTTTGTGTTGGATAATGGACTGATTAAACTTCCTTTTAAATTGAGAGTCTTTACTTGGACTAACAAGAGGAGTGGTCATTTAAATATTGTTGAGAGACTTGATCATTTCTTAATTGTTAGGGATTGGTCTGAAGCTCATTGGACGTGTGTGGCAGAGATATTATCGATTACTGGATTAGATCATTACCTGATTTGTGAAAGGATTCAAGATGACACGATTCAAGATAGATGTTCTTTCAAGTTTGAGGCTATGTCACTAAGGGACATCAATTTCAGATCTTTAGTGGAGAGCTAGTGGAGACATGCCCCAAAAGTTACTGTTAATAAAGGTTTTTTTTAAGTTGCAATATTTAAAGGAGAAAATTAATAAATGGAATAGGGAGTCATTCGAGGACATATTCAACAAGAAATTTAAGCTATAAGGAGAGTTAAAAGTTCTATATGATCAAATCATTACTTAGGGCATGGATTAAGAGGCTTATATGAGAGAAAATGATTTAAAAAAACAATATGCAAAGACCCTTGAAAGGGAGGAATTGTTTTGGAGGTATAAATCATAGGAGACATGTCTAAAGGAGGGTGACAGAAACAATAATTTTTTCCACACATCAGTTAAAGTTAGAAGAGCTCATAACAAGATTTTTTCCATCAAAAATGAAAATGGTAAATTACTTACAGAGGCTGATTAGATCAACATGGAGGTAGTGAGGTTCTTCTCTATTATATTTAATGAAGATATTAACTTCAATAATGACCCTCACCCAATTCTTAATGTAATTTCTCATTGTGTTACTAAAGATCATAACAAAATGCTCATGCATCCAATCTCTTTGGAGGAAGTGAGAAAGGTTATTTTTGGGTTAGGTGCAAATAAGTCTCTAGGGTCGGATGGGTTCCCAACCCTCTTCTACCAAAAGTTTTGGAACATCCTAGTTGCTAACATAGTGGATGTTGTTGAAGAATCAAGATGTGGGGAGTTTGTCCTCAAATACTTTTACAAAACCTTCATATATTTGATCCCAGAGAAGGTTATCATTACATATTTTGATGAGTTTAGACCGATATCCATTTGCAACACAATTCACAAGGTGATTTCCAAAGTCATTGCTAATAGACTCAAAGTGGTCATGAACTCTGTGATTTCTAATGAGGAAAGTGGGTTTGCCCTGGGGAGGTCTATATATGAAGGTATTATTTTGGCACGACACTCCACTCCATTCGGTCAACAAAAACTGAAAGGATGATGGTGAAAGTGGATATCAAGAAAGCTTATGATGAGGTAAACCGAGGGTTTCTTTTACAGGTGTTGATAAAATTTGGCTTCAACGCTGAGTGGATTTCTTCCATATGAATAACTGTATTAGTTCTCCAAGATTCTCAGTAATTGTTAATGGAAGCCCCCAAGGCTTTTTTGTTTCAAACAAGGGAATTAGGCAAGGGGACCCTCTGTCCCCTTTTCTTTTCATTAATATAGATAAGGTTATTGGAAGGTTTATTTCAAAGAAGTGTCATGAGGGGAAATGGAAGGGTATCAAGATACTTGAAGAGGTAGATCCACTCTTACATCTGCAATTTGCATATGATACTTTTATAGCTGGAGAGGTATCTATCAAGGAAGCATGGGTGATAAAGAAAACAATTGATGACTATGAACAAGCATCGAACAAAGAGTAAATTGGCACAATTCAGAAATTTATTTATTTAATACTGACCCCTCAAAATAGAGAGAAATATGTGGAGTTGTTGGAATGAGAGTAGGTAACCTCCCTAGTAAATAATTGGACACCCCACTTTTTGGTGGAGAAAATAAATTTGATTTGTGGAAGAAGCTGGTGGATAGTTGTTTGAACAAAATAGATGGATGGAAAATTAGGTGGCTCACCTCTCCTCATCAAATTTTGATGCTAAGGTCAGTTATATCTGCAATTCCAATCTTTTCTATGATGTGTTTGAAGATCCCTAGTAAGGTTATTAAGGAAATAAATTAGCATATGAGGAAATTCTTTTGGAATAAAGTGAGTGAACTAGATAAAATTCCCATATTGGCCTGGGAGAAAATATGTAAATCAAAAGGTAAGGGGAGCAAGTTTAAGTGACTAGAACAAAATAAATGAATCCCTTAGAGCTAAACTTTTCTGGAATATCTATTCTAACCCATATCAATTATGAGTGAGAGTTATGAGAGCAAAATATCTGGATTCTATGGATAACCATAGAATTCTAACAATAAGCAACCCACCTAAAGGTTCAACCATTTGGAATTTCATAATTTGCTGCAGAAAGGTTATCATTGATCATGTTACATGGTAGATTGTAAATAGGGAAAAAGAAAAGTTCTGGGATGATTCTTGGTCAAGGCTTATGCAACCCTACTTGTCGTTAGAGTGGCTCGTAGTTCAGGAATCAAGAATTTACATCTGGAGGGAGACTCACTTATAATTATACAAGCAATTAAAAATGGAGGGATTAATGCTTGGCATTTGCAGGGATACATTGCTTTGATTGTTAGTGATTTAATTCTTTTGAGAATCTTATGGTCAACCATATAAGACCAGAGGGCAATAAAATAGCAAACAAACTGTCAAAGTGGGCACTCAATTTTGAAAAGAAGAGGAAATGCATATGGAATATTTTCAAGGGTTAGCACATTTAGATAGTGATTTGGTTTTAGATATTCATGAATCATAAAATGAGTTGGGGGGGGGGGGGCAATGTAGATAAATAAGAACAGTGGAAAGCTAGTCGGGTCTTTAAGTGTGACAATTAACTATAGATGAAGGATGAAATATCAGTTTTTTAAGCACGGGGAAATTGCAATTTGGTGCCATGAGATGGAGGGAAATGACTTGACTAGAGCCTGCCCAAGCAGGGTCCCAAGAAGGAGGCAATCCAGAAGAGGTGGAAGAGCACATAGGTGCCATATTTGAAACTTTTGTTGCAGAATGTCAGCATGAATGTATTTTCCTCAAGGGTTCAAGAGTGTTGCTGGAAAGAGCATAGTAGAAGAGGCTATTTTCTGAAGTTGCTCAAGTTTTTTTGGATGGTGTCTATAGTTTTGATATTTTGAATTATGTTGTAGGTGTAGTTGTTTAAATATGGGTAGGTTATGAAATATTTAGTAGATTTTTTTCAAGTCTGCTATAAGAAATATAATGACTGTAAAAAGGGTTGTTAATGTTGAATGACTGGGGATAAGGTTTTTTCTCTATCTTCTAAAAATGAGGCGATTTTTGGATGTAAGGGTGGTTGGTTTAGGTGTTGATGGTCATAGTCTTTCTATTAATAGCTTGCAGATGGGTGCAAAGTATTTTGAGTGGATTTTGGAGCTCTAATGATTATAGAAAATGTACTTCCTTTATATTTTAATAAATAAAATATATATTACTGACCAAAAAAAATATTTATGTACTTCATAAAACTCATCTTAATAGCATTTCTATCTTTAAGCAAACTAGCAAATACCTATATTTTATAAATAAAATTCATGTAGAAGATTAGAGTGAAAATAAAGTTGTCATTCTTGATTCGATGAGGAAGAAAACAATAGCGTTATCCTTTTTATTTGTGTGACATAGCGAAGAACAATAGTGCCATTGTATAGTTATGTCTCTCGACGTAATAATAATTACATCTTTTTCACGCTGAAATTATTATGACGTCTATGTCCTTTAATATTTGTCTACTTCACACAACTCATCCTAATATTATCTCTATCTTTAAGAAAATTATAATTTAACCATTCTATTAGAGTCATGCTTACATTATTTCCATCTTTACGCGTTTACTCCTTCAACGATGCCTCTATTTTAAAGCATTTATCTATTGGCATTTCTACCTTTAAGAAAATTACAATGATGCCTTCGACTTTAAGCATTTATCCATTCTATTAAAGTTTTCAAATGTGACATCTCAAAATTCAAGCATTTATATATTGACATCTATACTTTCAAGTATATTAGAAAGACATAATCACCTTGATGATATCTTTGCTTCCAAACATTTATCCAATCCACCATAGTCATCACTGGATTGGAATTGGCCCAACTTCATCTATGAGGATTTAGATGGTATAACACATCATCACCCTCACTAATCAAGCTTGACCCTTTTGATAATTTAAATATATAATAAAAATTAAATAATATTATCTTAGACTATATAAATTGTATGTTTGGTGTATTTTATTTTTGATAGGTAATGGGTTGAAGCCTAGATTAATTATTATTATTATTTGTTGAAATTAATCATTATTATGTGTTAAGCTCGAGTAGACTCGAACCCAAGACCTCCCAGATGAGAGGCTCACAACTTACTGTTGTGTTGTAGGCTCTTGCCTAGTATGTTTGTTGTATTATTAATACTTGCCTTTGCATGTAAATATCATGCCTCAAAGCTTGGTAATTGGTAATTGTTTGTAGTACTTTGTAGTTAATCATATTAACTAGAGATATAAGCACTCATACTCAAAATTTAATCCATGAAAAATGTCACATGACATTTTTATTAAATATGCTAGGTTTATTTACAATGTTTTTTTTTTTTTGGCAATTTATTTACAATGTTAAATTACATGATAAGAATTACATTTTGATTTTTATATAGTATTATTCCTCATATTAAAATGAATATGGTTTCAATTCTAAGATTTATTAATTGATATGTTTTTTATTTTACTTGAAAATTTAGAAGACTATGAATGTCTTAGTTCTTTACCATCTCATTGCAAAAGCACCATTATGAGTGCATTAAATGGCTTTATACTCTTCAATCATAAATTGAAAGTGAATCACAACTTTATTTCATCTCTCATTGTTCTTGAACTTTTATAAAACCTAGCTACTTTAAATTTATATTTACTCTACATTTTTTTTTGACTTCTTTGTCTTTGAATATTTAACCATTCTATTACAGTCACTTCAACAATATTTCTCTTTTAAGAATTTATTCCTTCAATGGTACCTCTGTTATCTATTTCCATTTCTACCTTTACACAAATTACAATATCTTTAACTTTAAGCATTACCCATTCTATTAAAAAATTTGTAGTAAATTTGGCAATATCTCTACATTTAAGCGTGTATGTATTGGCGTCTCTACCATTAAGTAAATTAGAATAGTATAGTCACATTAATGACATCTTTTTCTTTAAACACATATCCAATCCACCATAGTCACCAATGAATAGATTTAGTGCCATATAATTGATTACTTTTATGATCATAAATTCATATTTTACTAAATATGTAACATTGTGTGTGTGTGTGTGTGTGTGTGATAATTATTAAATTTAAATTTAAAAACATATATAAAAACTAAGAGATGGTCAAAAGGACTTGTAGTTTTTTAGAGATATCTTAGATAATATCTCAAAATTATATATATTTTTTCATGAACATGTTTCACAAGCTACTAACAATTAATTTTAATGTTCTACATAAAATAATCCAAGCTTTGTTTAAATACATATTTTATTAGAAAATAGAGCAACATATATTATTGGTTCGGAATACGAACGTGTTCCTAAGATTTGTTAGTTGACAACAAATGAATTAATCATATGCTGGAACTAAAATAGTTTGACCAAAGTTTTAATATATATTTTTTCAATTTTTATAAATATAAAATACTTTTATCTACCATTCTATTGAAAAAAAGTTGCGAAATGTCTTATTAGTGTGATGTAAGATATGAAATCTTGTTCCTTTTTTTTTCATTTTGACTTTTTATGCAAATTTATTTTCATGACACTTTTTAAATTTTATATGTTGTCTTTTTTATAAATGACATTATTTTTATACAAAAGGTTGTGTGCTAATCAATACTATTCATATATTTTATCATATTTGAGTCCATTTTAATTTATTTAAAAACGTAAAATAGAGAAATAATGAGAGATTGTGATGACCAAAGTTAAAATTTACATCGATTAATTTAAAACATTTTTAAAATTAACAATATGAGAAATATTATTTAATAGAAGTTAAAGAAGAGTAAATATATTTTTAATTTATTATTATTATATGTAATATGACTTTAGGAGAATACTAATGCATTAATGCATTCAATTTCTTTTATTAGATTAGCCAATGAACAAATAAAATTAAAAAAAATGAGGAACAATCCTAAAGTCTACATTAAATTTTCTATTTTACATAATTAACAAAATAATATATATCTCTTCTCGTGTTGAGGGGAATACTAATGCATTTAATTTATTTATTAGTAGGATTAGTTGCTTCTGATTTCAATTGTGTTTACATGTTTTACATCAACATTTCAAATCACACTCTGTGATTCATCATCAGGATAGTAGACGGTTCATTTATCTCTATGAGCTTTCTATTATCCCAAGGATGGATCACAATGTGATCTGAAAGGTTGATGAAAAAAATGTATCAATCAAAAGCAGCTACTCCTACTATAGATTGTGGAAAATTAACACATTTAATTATTTTATTAGTTTAGCCAATAAACATATAAAATAAAAATAAAAATTGAGCAATAATCATATAGTCTATAATTTATTTTCTATTTTAAATAATTACCAAAATAATATTTATCTTTTCTTCTATTGGTTTGTGTTTTCTATTAAAGGGTGAAATAGGTTTTGAAGGGACTTGAAATCCTATTTACAAAATGTTGTCAACAAATAAAACATAGCTAACCAATAACAAGCAAAACAAAACTGAACAGTTAAAATAGAGAAAAAAGAATACCACTCATCTTTTTTAGAGTCTCGAGTGTTTTCAACTTCTATTAGTAAAAGTTCTTATGGAGATTAACTAAACCTTGCAGATATTTTTTTCTCTTCCTCAAAATATTTTTTGTAGCTCCCTCTAGTTTGAGAACTTGTTCATTTCTCAATAGATTAATTACCCATTTACCTTTCTCCTTGATTTTTTCCCACCATTCTTATCCCCAATAGTAGTAGCCTCCATAAGATGCTTCTCTTATAGGTCCTTGAGTTTCTTAATCAAAATCCTAATACCTTCAACGCTTTTTCTAGATTGTACATTGGTTTTTTTTTATCACCCTTTCTAAATTTTGGTTGACCTCGAGCGTCTTTTCCTCTAAACTCTTGATTATATTTCATAATCAGTCCTCATCTATGTAATATTGTTAGCCATAGCATGTAGCCTTGAGTATATATCTCTCTCCTTAGTCGAACTACTGGCCCTCTCCTCAATTGAACTTGTACTACCATTCATTTTGACTTGGAGGGCCCTTGATTCTATTGGTTCATGTTATAATTAGTTTAATCCTTTTTGTGAAGTACATGTCTAATCAAATTCATTTAATTCTCTAAATCAAATTTCAAGTCTATTAATGATTCTTAATTATATGAACACTATTATATATATAAAAGAATAGTCATTTTCTATGCGAGAAGGTAAGTTGATATAAAAGTAATATTTTTGCCTTAATATTGGGAGGCTTGTGATTGCTTTGGGACCCAAGGAAGATTACATATCAGAATTTAATAAGAGAGAAGAACTGGCAAAGTGGGAGAATATAGAGTATCAAAAGTAAATTATGCTTTATCTTGATAAATATATATGGGACTATTCAGAATTTAAAAAAAAAAGAGGTTTTTGATAACATTGAGGCCTTTATAAGCAATATCCCAAATCAAAATTAATTGATTGGTGGATATTCCAATGCCATCTTAGATCTTTCAGAAAAGAGGGGAGGTATGACAAGAGAGACACTGTCTCAAATTGACTTTAGAAATTGGGTAAGGCAGAATAAATTAATGAAGATCATAATAGACAATGATAATTAAATGTAGAATAA
Organism: Thuja plicata; assembly: GCA_018584345.1. Lineage (NCBI taxonomy): Eukaryota > Viridiplantae > Streptophyta > Pinopsida > Cupressales > Cupressaceae > Thuja > Thuja plicata. Next base: position 3,434,924 of record MU224887.1, read on the forward strand.
AAGAAGGTCGAGTTTTAGTAACATAGCTAAGAAACTTGACATGTTCTTTTTTTTTTATAGGAAATTTAGCAGAATTTGATTATAATCTGAGCTCTAACATACTACCTAACACTGGCTCAGATCACTTTCCAGTTCAATTACTAATAAGGGAAGATAATAGACCAAAAATATGTCCATTTAAATTCAAAAAGATGCAGATGAAGGATGATAAATTCACAAAAATAGTAGAACAATGGTGGTAAGAAGAGGTCTAAATGGGATCTAAAATATTTTGTTTTGTAACCAAATTAAAGGGAATTAAAAAGAAGTTGATTAGCTGGAACAAAGAACACTTTGGAAATGTTTTTTGATTCAAAGGAATGCATTGAAAAATAATTACGAGAAGTGATAACGAGGTAATAAGAAATGATATCGATCAAGCTAGATATCTGAGAGCAAAAGAGCTCTTGAGCAAATAACAAGGTATATAAGCCAAGGAAGATATATTTTGGAGACAAAAATCAAGAAAAGTATGGTTAGAAGAAGGAGATAAAAATACCAAATTTTTCATAACAACACAAAGAAAAGGAGGGCTATAAATAGGTTCAAAAAGTTAAAATAAAAAAATAGAGAAGAGATAGATGATCCAACAAAAATTACTAGTGAGATTGTAGGTTTCTATAATGAATTACTGAATAATAGAGGAGGATCTGATCTAAAAAATCAAACAATATTTTATCCAACATACCAAAACTTATAACAGAAGAATACAACAAAATGTTGAAAGATTAATTTACTAAATAAATCAATAATACTTTTATAAATATAATTCCCAAGAAAGAAAAATTAGAAAAAATAGAGGCTTATAGACCAATATCTTTATGCGACACAATATATAAGATTTTACAAAAGCAATGGAAAACATAATAAAATGGATTCTACTAGATATTATATCAAAATAAAAGACTATTTTTGTGCCTTGGTGATCTATTTTTGATGGAGTAATAATATCCCAAGAGGTAATCCACTCCATCCAACAAAACCATAAATTAAGAGTGATAATGAAATTAGATATAAGGAAAGCTTACGATAGATTTGATTGGATATTATTATGCAAATGCTTAGAGGCATTTGGATTCACTAAGAAATGCATTAAACTCATCTTTGAACTCATTTCAAGCCCTAGGTTGTCAGTTTTAGTCAATGGGACACCTGAAGGTTTTTTTAGCATCTCTAGAGGGCTAAGGTGAGGGGATCCAATTTCCCCCTTTTACATAATAATGGTTTAGGCACTAGGTAGATCCCTTACAAAATCTAGAGAATTTAATTTATCAAGGGAGTAAAAGTAACAAGTGAACTTGATCCCACCGCTCATCAGCAATTTGTTGATGATACAATGCTTTTTCAATCCGAAGAGAAAGAAGAAGCAAGGCAGATTAAAAATATCCTAAATAGTTATGCCAAGGCTTTAGGTTAAGAAGTTAATCCAGATAAATAAATAAATCTTTTCTTTAACATTACTCCCAGGATGGAGGCAGAAATATGCAATATATTAAACTTCAGAAAAGGCAAGGTACCTTGCAAATATTTAGGCCTACCCCTGGATAAAGAATCTAGAAACAATAAATTATGGGATCAAACCATTAATAATATGGAGATGTTGGCTAAAATTTGTGTAAGTCACTGTGACCACAACTTACAAAGTTATAACTTTAGGCAACGTCAAGTGAGATTACTCTCTCCTCTAAGTAATAGTGGAGACTCCCTTCTTACCATAGGTGGATCCAACAAGGACTTAACTAGAAATTATAAAATAGGACAGTTCTCTTAATCTATTCCTCTTTTTTCAGGAATGGTTTTAAAAGAAACTTACAAAGAACACTAAAAATTAACAAAAATTACTTGTTGCTATGATAATATCGATGGCTTGTGAGTTGACATAAGAACGACACATAAGACACCAATCTAATTTTATATGGTTGGAACAGTTGCAGAAACCCAAAGTCTTCTGCACTTATACCAAATGACAATTTAATAACTTGAATAAATGATAAGGCACAAAGTCTCTTACCGAATGATCACTAAATAATATTTAAGTACTTAACACTAAAGCACAAAGTCTTTCAACCTTAAGTATTTGAAGCCACTATCAACTATATCAATTTTCCCTTTTGCAGCACAAGTCTCCAAAAACTCAAATTGAATTATAACTCTAAACACATTATGAAGCTCAAAGTCTGCAAGATTGAATTTGAATCCCACTTATAATTAATATATATAAAATATTGTCACATAAAACCTTGAATTAACATAAAGTTTTAAATAAAGTTTCTTCTTTTATTGAAATCAATTTAATCTACATCCAAGCACAAAGTCTTAGAGTGCATATACAAACTAGAAGATTTTTCTTTCATTGCTAAAAGATCATAATTACAATTAGGCTCCCTCCTATATATAGTTGAGGGGCTGAGAGAGAAAGGTGGGAGAAACCCAACAAACTATGACCTATTACTTAACTAACTTTGACTTATTCAAACTGCAAGTCCTAACTAACTTGAGCTGCAGTTGGATTACATGCAATCACTTTACAGGTGAAAATCCCCCTTTAATTACAACTTGTTCCCAATTACATGTAATTTGTCAATAAAAAAATTACAAAATGCATGATCAAATAAACTAAGTGTTTGACAACATGACTTCTACTACATCATCCTTTGTCGGTCTTCATGTTGCTACAGGATGGTCCATGATTGATGTGTTCAGTTTTGGTGGAAGCATCTTAATCTGGAATAAGAACCTACGTCCTTGATTATTCTACATCATAATGATGGTTACTTGAAAAGAACATTTGTTTCTTTCCATCTCTGTCTTGAAAGCATTCTATGCATGTAAAAATTCCATCACTCATCCCTTTCCTTGTGTGGTCCCATCATGTGAATGTTCTTGCCCCATATCACCCTTTAGTCTTGGAATATGTCTGCAAAATAAGACCAATGCCATCATTTGTTTATTGGGTATATCATACGAGAAAACAAGAGAAGCCATGGATCTTTCTTCTTTGCAAATCTGGAGCTATGCATGTTGGATATGAATAGAAGGCCTTTAAGCAATAAACGATGGAAGAAAGTGGATGAAATAAACCTTTTAAATTGGAGAAAAGATGGAAAATGGGGTTTTTCTGGAGCACTGCAGGTGAATGAAATGCAAATATTTGGTTTTGAAATTAAGTGCAAGTGCGTATATATACAAGTGGAGGTACTTCTTACTCATATGTGTGGGTTTTAAATCCAATTACAAGTCATTTTTGAAAGGTTTGCTACCTGTAAAATGGATTTTTAAAGTCCACTTGCAGGTTTGAAAGAGACTTCAAATGCGTTTGGAAAACATTTGCAAGTGGGGTTTTAAATTCCAATTACAAGTAGGGGAAAAATTTAGCTCTTTTTTGGAAAGATAAGCATACAAACATGATTTTTAATCCAGTCTACAAGTAGGTAAAATACGCATGCTTGGATCTTTCCCTTTGTGGGAAGAACTTGCATTGTTTCGCAAAACAATGCTCTCTTACAAAGACTTTTCAAATCTGAAAATGATTTGTAATAACAAAAACATATATACAAAACAAGAAATAAAATAAACAAAAGAAAGAAGCCCTAAATTTTTTGCATAAAGAAGAGGAAAAACTTCATAGAAAACTAAAAACAATAGCCAATGAAAATATACCTTCTTCTTGAGAATCAAATGAAATTAGGAAGAAGAAGCTTTGAAACTTGAAGAAAATTCCCCAATTTATGATGAATTCAGATCTAGGAAAAGACCTCCAATTTGCAGCTAAATGGACAAATAAATTTGACCAAATCCTCACAACAATGAATGAATTTTCAGTCCTCCATGAATTCTTAACAAATGGCCATGTATGAGAATCGAAATGTAAGAAGATAGGAACCTCCAAGACTCGTTAAAAGATTAGAACGTGGTTTCTTCTTGAGAATGCAAGCCAAATTATAATGGATGTCAAAAATAGAGCCTATAAAGGAAGCATGTGATTTAGAAATATCAAAACAAGCTACAAATCTATTGTATTTGCACTTGGGTGGGATTTCCTTTCATCATTAGAAATAAAAATGCCATTTTCTTTTACAAAAATATGCACATTTGTCCTAAACGAGCTTTGTATTTGATGTTACAAGCTCAAATCAAGATCTTCTTCATAAAAATGAACCAAAATGCCCTAGACGGGCTTTTATGTCCACGATGCAAGCTTTAGAAGAACAACGACGGGCATTTTAAGCAGTGATTCAAACTAAGACAATCTAGTATGCCCTTGACGATCTTTTATGCCCACAAAACATATGGAAAATAGTACTAAACGCCTTGTGATAGCTGACGACGAGCTTTAGACTTGTCTTTGCAAGTTGTTTTTTGTGTTTTTACACAAGCAACTTCATTTCTAAATAAAGAAGAGATTGTATGTGTCCTTTGCATGACGTTTCTCATATGCATGGGCTTTTCGAGCCTTATGACATGTTCAAATTTACTACTTTGTCTTAAAACGAAATTTTGATATACATATTTGCAAAGATGTTTCTCATGTTAAAAACATACCCTCTTTACTATGACAACCTTTTGAATCATCATTACAAATAAAACATGTTTTCCTTTAAAACAAAGACAACACTTGCAAGTGAGCTTAAAAATCCCACTTGTTAAGTATAAGCTTATTAAAAACTTGTTTTTGTTCCAAGGAGCGGTTTATCATTCACATTTACAAGCATTTAAAATTTAAAGAGAAGGCATTTAATGAGGCTTAAAAATCCCACCAATGCATTACAATCTCATTAAATTTTACATATTTCCTTGCAAATATGTAATGGTGGAGTTTTGATTCCATATTACAAGTAAAAGACACCCAAAATGATATGCAATGATTGACAAAAATTCTGTATATATCATGACTTTAAGAGGCCTTGGTGGAATTTTGATTCCACATCGCAAGCTTTTTAAATAAAGAATAAAGACTTGCAGTCAGTCTTAAAAACCCCACCTATAGGTTACTTAATTCCTTATTATCTCTTAAAATATAGGTCCAATTTAGGCCTAAGATATCTCGAAATGAGAGGAATTAAAAAAGAAACAAATCTAGGATGAAAAAAAAATTGAAAACAAACCAAACAATCAAGGAAAATTAAAAAAGGACTAGAAGGTTTCTGAAAACTGAGTACCTTAGAGAATTTTAGTTACGAACTTATGGAAATTTTTATAGTGTTACCTCCATTTTGCGAATAAAAAATGAAGGAAAATGGGAGAGAAGAATAGAAACATGGAAAGGTACATGGCTTACAAACGTGGGTAGAATTACCATGCTGAAATTTGTTCTTTCAACAATATCAATTTATCAAATGTCTTGCCAAGAGTTACCCATGAGGGAAAATAAGAAATTAGAAAGAAAAATAAGAGAATTTTACTAAAAAATAATTCAAAAAAAAATAAAGTTTCAACAATAGCATGGAATAAGATCCACATACCAACCAAGGAGGGTGGACTGGGAATCAAAATCCTAAAAATACAAAATAAAGCCCTAGGGGCAAAACTAGTATGGAAAATGATCAAAAATCCCTCACTAAAATGGGTTAAAGTCTTAAATAAAAAATATCTTAAAGGAGGGGATACATCAAGGATATATAGAATTACATCTCCACCAAAAGGATCTTAGGTATGGAACTTCCTATTGGATTTTAGGAAGATTATCTTAGATCAGCTAACTTGGGATATAAAGTCAGGTGAAATGACCCTATTCTGGAGCGATTCTTGGGGTGGTTACAAAGCAATAGAGGAATTAGTGAATGTTAATAATATCAAAGAAAGATTAGAAAATTAATGGGGTGGTCGTGTAAGCTATTTTATATAATTCCCAAGTGGTGACCCCTCCCTAGGCTGGAAATGGAATTCAATGGAAAATATGAACTTTCCAAGGAATGAAGTAGACAATATTAAGAGGATTCTAGCATATAGAAATATAATAATTAGGAGAGGAAGTGATAAAATAATTTGGGTATATGCTAAAATGGGAGAGTACAATGCAAAGGAAGGGTATAATTATTTGATAATTTTTTTTTACCCCCAATATAATTACCAATAAATCTTTGTTGGAATAAATACTACCTGCCAAAGGTGGGAGCATTTGTTAGTAATAACCGAGAAGGGGGGGGGGGGGGAATCAGTGGCCTCAAACTTATTCCAATAANAACCGAGAAGGGGGGGGGGGGTGAATCAGTGGCCTCAAACTTATTCCAATAATCAAACTAAAAACTTAGTACCACAATATTAAGCCTCTAGTTATCTTCAGTCCTATAAGATGAATGCCTTCAAATAATATTACCAAATTACTACTGCTCGGAATGCTTTGTTAAACCTTCCACTGTATGTCTACCGAATAGCACTCTATTAATTTACCAAAAGATAGTAAATTATCCAGAGTATACCAATCAATCCAGTTAAGCTATGTGTAATGCAAAACACTAAAGTAATGAATCATAAACACATTGACACATGGATTTTTAATGTGGAAACCCTGTTAAGGGAAAAACCACTTGGGATCGGTAACCCAAAATTTTCACTCTTCTGAAGTGAGCTCGGTGAAGAGCCAACCTTGTTAAAGGGTACAAACACACTGTTAGGTGTGACCTTGTTAGAGGATTTAAAAGTTTAGTCTATCACTTGATATTAGGCATCTCTATGCTACCTTCCTTGATCAAACACTCACTTGGCCTGTCAATAGGTATCTAGAAACTCATGCTATCTTCATGATCAAAATTTTTGATACTCCTTGGGATGTATCTCAATATAGAAAGGATCTTTAAATCCTGCTCAGTTAAGAGAATTTCTGAATCAATGGTTAAACTGACATAGTATGATCTGTTCACACATACAACTTGTACTTGCATATTTTCAAATCTATTGTAATATTATAAACTAATCTGATCAATATATATCTTTTTATACCTTTGCTCCACTTTGATTTTTCTCAGTGATGATGTGCTCTGTTGCTCGATGTCCACAGAAAAATTTATCTCTTTCCTTAGTTTGATTGATCAAGATTATATGAAGTTTCTCTTCATCAGTTTCTCTTCAACATCCTCCTTTCATTCATTCACCCACTCTATTCGTAATGAATTAAGTTGTCTCTTTATAGACATGATATCACCATTGTCAGGTTCTTGATTTTTTTTATCTTGGCGTGATCCACAAATCTCACTAATTATATTTGAAGAAAAACTCTTGTTTTAACTCACAAAGATCTTCTTGCCAACTAGACAAAACAACTTTAAATCCTTTACTTATCTCTGGCTTTATCTTGTCGATGAAAACAAAGATAACTACCAGTTAAGTCCATATTTAACTCTGCCAGCTAGATATTTTGTCATTTTTGAACTCAAGTTAATTTTAGTGTTTTAACTCTTTGATAGCTTTAGTCAACACTCTAGTTCTGCTCAGGCTTCTCTATCAGTTTACACTATGTTTTTGGCCATCAGTTTACACTATGTTTCTGGCCGTTAGTTATGCTTGTGATTCTGTTCGTCGGTAATGTTTGTCAGTGTTCTTGCTTGGGCATTGCTGTGACTTGACTTTCGGTGATCTTTGTCTGTCAGTTTCTACTGACTATCGGTGTTTGAAGTCACATTGTGAATGTTTGTCTTTTATGCATTACTAAAAGCATAATCTTTATATCTCTGATTCTCTGAAGTATTTGACACTTTGATTATAACCGATTAGATTATATCAAGTTGACATCAATGAAAATACAATCCATTACTTGATTTAATGTTTTTCATTATCCTTTTGCATTTCAGTGATCAACTTAACATCTTCAAACATTCAATCAGTTACATGTCATCAATCTCTCCATTTGGCATTGATGGAAACATACTACATTATCATACTATACTATTAATAATACAATATGAAATATAAGAGTTTGATCAAGCTTTCCTAATGTAACTATTACAAATGTCTAGCTTTCGGTAAGCTCAAATAGCTTAGATTTGTTTCATGCAGAATGGTTGTCTTCAATATTCAATCCCTTTACTGGATAGATGTATCATCTAATATCTCTGTTATGATATGTACTCTGCCTTGACTATTCCTCTTCTTGATAATCTCTTTTTCCTTTGACAACAATCTCTCTTTGTCTGAACTCTCTCCCTTTGTTACTTCTCTCTCTTAGATGGATATTTCTTATGTAATCAATTTCTCTCCCTTTGAATATTTGTTAACTCTTTCTTTCTGATTTTCAGGACCTTCACCTTTATGGATAATGATATAATCTTTTATGATCAATGAGATAATCTCTCCCTTTATGATATCTCCCTTTGTATGATAATGAGATCATCTCTCCCTTAAGATAATGCAAATCTCTCCATGAAGATAATGAGATCATCGCTCCCTTTGACATCAATGCCAAACAAAAACACTTCTCCTTGTTTTTATCATCTTTCATTCTTTACATAATATATTCCTTGAATTTTCCTATCCATCAGCAATACAATGTCTCAATTTTTCAGTGTAAATTTGTACCTTGCTATGTACAAATGTATCTATTGTTGTCCATCTTAGAGTCTGCATCAACATGACTGATCTTCAGATTTGGTATAGGCTGATGCAACCTCCTAGTCAGCTTACTGACCGATAGACAAGGGTTGATCCCCTAGTCTCTATCTCAGGTGCTCAAATATATCCTTCAGTAATGGCTTGGTGAATATATTAGCTAATTGTTCCTTTGATTAAACATATTCCATTGTTACTTCCTTTGCTTTCACTTGTTCTCTTAGATAGTGATACTTGATAGCAATATGCTTAGTCTTAGCATGCATGACTAGATTCTTAGAAATGTTTATTGCACTGATATTATCACAATAGATAATTACTGGTTCAAGAATCTTCATATTAATACCTTCCAGCAATTGTTTGATCCATGCAATATTGGAGCAATTCGCAGCAGTAGCCACATACTCTGCTTCTACAGTAGACTGAGAGATGCATCCTTATTTCTTGTTGATCCATGTGACAATTTTGTCACCCATGAAGAATGCTCCTCCAGTTGTGCTCTTTTGGTCATCAATGTTTCCAGCCCAATCAACATCTATATAGACTTGTAGCTCAAATTTTCCTTCTCTTTTATACCATAAGCCATAATCCTCGATGTTCTTCAGATATCTCAGAATTCTCTTGACAACAGTCATATGTGATTCTTTGGGATTAGCAGAGAATCTTGCAACTATTCCAACTGCATGTGCTATATCTGGTCTGGTATGAACAACATACATCAGTTTCCCAATCATAGATCTGTACAAGGTTTGATTTACCTAATTAGATTTGTCTTCTTTTGTCGGCTTACATCCGATAGCCATAGGTGTTCCAACTGGTTTGGAATCTTCCATCTTGAATATCTTCAGCACTTCCTTAATGTATTTGGACTCAGTGATATATATGCCTGCATCTTGTTGAAGAATCTGTAGACCAAGAAAGAATTTGATCTCCCCAAATATAGACATTTCAAACTCCTTTCTCATTTCATTAGCAAAGGATTTGCATAACAATTCATTTCCCCCAAAAATGATGTCATCAACAAAAATTTCAGCAATCAAAATATTACCATCGATATCTTCTTTTAAGTACAGATTGCTCTTTTCACTTGTTCTAAAAAATTTTATGCTAATGAGATATGAGTGAAGTCTTTCATACCAGGCTCTAGGTGCTTGTTTCTATCCATACAAGGCTTTATGTAGTCTACATACCATGTTTCTCTTGTCTAGATCAACAAACCCTTCTGGTTGTTCAATGTATACCTCTTCTTCCAGTATTCCATTTAGGAATGTAGATTTGACATGCATCTGGTATACCTTGTGTAACACCCCAAAATTGGCATCTTGCAGCCCTAAACAATTTTGTTGCATTTGTCATTCTTCTGAATCATCAAAGTCCTATTGTACTAGGCAATTATGAGTTTTGAGTGACTCTACTCGACCTAAGTGTCAAATGCATAAAATCATAAATCTGCATTAATCATAACATTATATTTAATTTCTAAATATCAATCAATTAGCTAAATAAACCATATGATTGAATTAATTTAATTATAAAGTCCTAGCACTTTAATAAATTAAATTCACCCCTTTTAGCTAAAACACATGAAAAGGAATTTAATAATATTTAATTATTAAATAAATATCCTCATTTCAATAATTGAATTTAATTATTCAGATAATTGAGAAAAACACATTTATGAGGTCATATTTTATTTATTTAATTAAATATTCTCTCAAAAATCTTCTCTCCTGTTCAGAAATAGAAAGTTTGAATTAATTCGTCTTTAAAGAGAAAGAAAACAATTAAAATCACAAAGAGAAAATAATTAAAATCAGAAAAGAAAACATTTAAAACATAGGGAAAACAATTTATTGTTTTCTTTTAAAGAAAGCTTGCTAATTTGAATTGGCTTTTCTATCTATTTTATTTTAAAAAGGAAACTTTCTATTCTGCGCAGGCTCTCAATCTATAAAAGAGCTCCCATTTCTCATTCAAAACCCCTGAGAAAAATATGCATTGATAGAATAAAGAATTGCTGCTTCATTTTAGTTGATAATCTCATTTACATTTAGCTATCATTTGCAATAGATTAATGTCAATTTCTTAGATTAAATGCATTGCAATCATGTCTTAGTTGAATCTCATTTCAATTTTTAGAACAATCTTGCATCTTTCAAATATCATTTAGATTAATCTTGCATTATCTTGCATCACATTCATAGAGAAAAATCCTTCGTCCTTAGATTGGTCTATGGTTGTGAGACTCTCATTCTGAGAGCTATTCGAAACCCCATCTAGATAGAAGGCAACAGGTTGAATCATACAGGCATGCAGGATGAATAACTCATGTTCACTTCTGTATGTGGCTGATGAACAAGGACTATGTTGAAGTGCATGGTTGAATAGCAAGACCAAATTTAGCATATACACCTTGAATCCTTTAAATGCAACATAAGCAAGTAAGATTATAACTCATTCTCATCTAGCAACAGGTGCAAATGTTTCTCCATAGTCAATACCTTCTTCTTGTGCATATCCCTTGCATACTAACCTTGCTTTGTTTCTAGTGACTTCTCCATTCTCATTCAGCTTGTTTCTGAATATCCATTTGGTACCGATGACATTCTTTTCATCTGGTCTCAGTACTAGTGTCCATGTAATGTTCTTCTCAATCCGTTCTATTTCTTCATTCATAGCACTGACCCATTCTTCATTTTCAAGTGCAGTATTAACAGATTTAGGCTCAAAATCACAAAGTAAACATCTGGTGTTTAGTGACTTACTTCTTGTTCTTGTTCCAGCCTTATTGTCTCCTATGATTTGATTCTATGGATGATGTCTTTTGACGTACTTGCAAGTTTCAATTCAGCTCTATGTTCATCATTCTAGTCATCTTCTTGACCTTGGTTTTCATCTCCACTGTTTGGAACATCATCTTGAGGATTTTCCTGATTTTTGGTAATTGCAGCCTGATGCTCGGGTGGAATATTCAGTTGCTCTGGAGTGACACACTGTTTCTTAGGTAGAGTGTCATGTTCTATATAAACAAACATTTTGTAGTCCTCTGGTTCCTTTTTGCTTTCCCTATCATTCTTTTATGCAAATTCGTCTATTTTTACATTTGCACTTTCAATGATTTTGTTAGATGACTTGTTAATACATTTATAAGCCTTTCTTTTGGTTGAGTACCCTAGAAATATACCTTCATCACTTTTGGAGTCAAGTTTTCCATTTCTATCATCCTTCAAAATATAACATTGACTACCAAAGATTCTGAAGTAACTTACATTGGGTGTATGACCATACCAAAGCTCATAGGGTGTCTTCTTTGTGTCCTTCTTCAATTGTACTATGTTTAATGTATACATCAGTACTGGAAGCTTCCCTCTAGAAATTTTGAGTGATGTTATTCTCAATCATCAATGTTCTTGCACAGTCAACAATTGATCTGTTTCTTCGTTCAACAATTCCATTTTGCTGTGGTGTTCTCGGTGCAGAAACCTGTCTCTTAATTCCATGTTCATTGTAATAGTTAGTGAATTCTTCTGAAGTAAATTCCCCTCCTCTATCTGAACTTAAACATTTCAATTAATTTTCACTTTGTTTTTCTACCATAGCCTTATACCATTTAAACATCTTAAATGCTTCTAATTTATCTTTTAAGAACGCGACTGTCATCATTCTAGAATAATCATCAACAAAGAGAATAAAATACCTATCTCCATAGTAGATCTTTGTCCTCATGGATCCACATAGATCTGTATGGACTAATTCTAGAATTGCATTAGATGTATGGGTTTTAATCTTGAAACTAGACTTTTTCATCTTACCTTTTTGACAATTCTTGCACATGATATGCTCGGGCTTAGTCATGCTCGGTAAGCCTCTGACATTCCTTTTGATGCTTATCTTTATTATGTTGTCAAAGTTCACATGACACAATCATTTGTGCCACAACCATATGTCTTCATTTCTAGCCATTAAACAAGTGGTGTTAGTGTCATCAAGATAGAAAAGGTTACCTTTTGTCTGCTCATCGGTACCAATCAATCTTCCTGATTCATTGTAGATATTTGCCTTCTTATTTTCAAATGCTACTATGTGACCTGAATTGTTTAGCTGTGAAACACTTAACAAATTATAATTTAGTCCTTTTACCCAGTAAGCATTTTCACATTTTATCAGGTTATTCAACATTATAGTTCCTTTACCTTCGACTAGACAAGGTGTATCATTTCCCATTCTCACTAAACCACCATTATAGTATTTAAAAGTCTCAAAATTTTGTTTATCACTAGTCATATGGTGAGTGCAGCCACTATCTATGATCCAGACATCATTTTTACTAACTTTAGATATGAGTGCAGTTTCTACATACCTTTCTTCATCTTCATTTGAATCATCCAGCATGGCTACAAATACCATCTCAATGTCTTCTTCTGATTCAGTGTCAGTGTCATCATCTCTATTCTCAGCTAGGTAACAAGCTTTCTTCCCTTTGTCCTTGTAGTCTCGGGTATCTCTCTTGTCAGATTGTTGGTTACTTCAGTAATCTCTATTATCACCTCTATCAAACTTCTTCTCATATGATATGCCATTATCTCTGTCATCTTTTCTTCTATTTGGACATCTTGCAGAAAAGTGTTCAACCTCTTTACAATTGAAACATACAAGTGGTAATTTACCTTTGTATCTACCTTTGCCTCCCTGCAATCTTCTAGCCATTAGTGCTTCAATCTCATCAAGTCCTTGATCCTCATTATCATTGTCACTATCATTTCTAACAGCATGTCTATGACTTGAGTTACTTATCTTTAAAGAAGATTTGAATGCAGATTCTATAGATGGTAAGACACTATTATCAAAGTTATTCATCTCGAATGTATTTAGTCTACCAATCAGGCTATCTAGAGTAACTGTATTGTTTACAACTGCTCTCATTTCTTGAATAGAAAAAACTCTAATAGCATATACAAGCAGTAAGGTTCTTAAGATTTTACTTACCACTGTCTCATCTTCAAGTACACCTCCAACTCCTTGGATAGCATTTACTACCTCTTTAATTTTGTAGCTATACTTAGTGATATTTTCTCCTTCTTTCATCCTCAAGTCATCAAACCTCCCTCTTAGGCGTTTTGCCTTTGCTCTTAGTACATTAGCATCTCCTCCATGTACCATCTTCAACTTATCCCACATTTTCTTTGTAGAGGTGCAGGTTTTGACATCTTCAAACTCAACATCAGAGAGTGATGATGCAAGTTCTATCATCATGCAATTATGCTCATGTTTTACTCTTAATTTATCAAGAGTGTGAGGTCCTGTAGGTAACACATATTTAGTATCTAAGTATTGAACAATATCAGTTCCAATACCCGATAGGTGGAGTCTTATTCTGCTTTGCCATGATGCAAAGTTGTGTTTATTCAACTTGGGCACATCTCGTCTGTTCATCTTGTGATCTTTGGCTTGAGCTGTTAAACTCCCTTTCTAAGCACACAAGCTCTAATACCAATTTTCAGTAATAACTGAGAGGGGGGTGAATCAGTGGCCTCAAACTTATTCCAATAATCAACCCAAAAACTTAGTACCACAATATTAAGCCTCTAGTTATCTTCAGTCCTATAAGATGAATGCCTTCAAATACTATTATCAAATTAGTACTGCTTGGAATGCTTTGTTAAACCTTCTGATGTATGTTTACCAAATAGCAGTCTGTTAATTTACCGAAAGACAGTAAATTATCTAGAGTATACCGATCAATCTAGTTAAGCTATGTGTAATGCAAAACACTAAAGAAATGACTCATAAACACATTGACATGTGGATTTTTAACGTGGAAACCTTGTTAAGGGAAAAACCACTTGGGACCGGTAACCCAAAATTTTTACTCTTTTGAAGTGAATTCGGTGAAGAGCCAACCCTATTAAAGGTTACAAACACACTGTTAGGTGTGACCTTGTTAGAGGATTTAAAAGTTTAGTCTATCACTTGATATCAAGCATCTCTATGCTACCTTCCTTGATCAAACACTCACTTGGCCTGTCAATAGGTATCTGGCATCTCATACTAGCTTCATGATCAAACTTTTTGATACTCCTTGGGATGTATCTCAATATAGAAAGGATCTTTAAATCCCGCTTGGTTAAGAGACTTTCTGAATCAATGGTTAAACTGAAACAGTATGATCTATTCACATATACAACTTATACTTGCAGATTTTTAGATCTATTGTAATCTCATAAACTAATCTGATCAATACATATCTTTTTATACCTTTGCTCCACTTTGATTCTACTTAATGATGTTGTTCTCTGTTGCTCGTTGTCTGCAGAAAACTTTAGCTCTTTCCTCAACTTGATTGATCAAGACTGTATGAAATTTCTCTTCAACATCCTATTTTCATTCATTCACCCACTCTATTCGTAATGAATTCAGTTGTCTCTTTATAGACATGATATCACCATTGTTAGGTTCTTGATTTTCTTGATCTTGGTGTGATCCACAATTCTCACCAATTAGATTTAAAGAAAAACTCTTGTTTTATCTTGCAGAGATCTTCTTGCCAACTAGACAAAACAACTTTAAATCCTTTACTTATCTCTAGCTTTATCTTGTCGATGAAAACAAAGATAACTACCAGTTAAGTCCATATTTAGCTCTCCCAGCTAGATATTTTGTCATTTCTGAACTCAAGTTAATTTTGGTGTTTTAACTCTTTGATAGCTTCGGTCAACACTCCAGTTCTGCTCAGGCTTCTCCTTGAGTTTACACTATGTTTCTGGTCGTCAGTTATGCTTGTGATTCTGCTCGTCAGTAATGTTCGTCAGGGTTCTTGCTCGGGCATGACTGTGACTTGACTTTCGGTGATCTCTGTCCATTGGTTTCTACTGACCATCGGTGTTTGAAGTCACATTGTGAATACTTGTCTTTTATGCATTACTGAAAGCATAATCTTTATCTCTTTGATTCTCTGAAGTCTTTGACACTTTGATTATAACCAATTAGATTATATCAAGTTGACATCAATGACAAGGATTGAAAATTCCAGCTTAGATAGGATTAGGAGAAAATAATAGTAAACAAAGATGACTAGATACTAAATGGATACCGCTAAAGCGTGACTAACATAAGCTAAACTTTGATGGAGCATATAGAGGAAATACAGGTCTTTCAGGCGTTGGCTTAATCATCCATAACTAAGATGGGATGGAAATTGCAAGAATGGAAAGACGCACTAGTATTGATACAAACAATATAGTAGAGATGAAATCTCTAATGTAGTGCTTTTTTCTTATGTAAAGATTTACAAATTAAAAAACTAGAAATAGAATGAGACTTTGCAATTGTAATCAATGCATTAAGAAAAGGTTGTACCCAAAACTAGAAATTGTAAGCATTACCAGAAATATCAATAGAGTAATTAAAATTCTTCAAAAAATCTACAATAAATCATATCTACAGAGAAGGAAATATAAAGGCAGATAGATTGGAAAATAGAGCAGCAGACGGGGGATATATTGAAAGCATTGATTAATCCAATAACTGGAGGATAATCAATCATATGAACATTAACTTGTTGGTACAAAATAGGTTACCAAATAGTCTGTAAAAGAATAGCTTGAGAAAATAACCTATAATATATGAGGTATATGCTTCAATAGGAACTGTAGATCTACAGAGAACATCTAGGAGGATACAAGGTAGGGTGGTAGCAGTCAAAAGACCTTTAGGATAAGAGACATGTAAAATAAATTGCAATACTGAGATAAGCATTAACTATTCAAAAGAAAATATAAGAATGGGGAATCTCGGGGAAGGAAGAAAGGGACATAAAGAAGTGTAGAGGATTAATCATTCCTTCTCATATTGAGATTGGTGGCCAGTTGCCTAAAGAGTCCAAAAAGGATTATATTATTTAAAGACAAATATGTTGAAAAATTAGAGAATCACGGTAGGATTGTAGTAAGAACTAATCTATTTAAGGAATCGTATAACATAAGCTAGATGTATAGGAATAGAAATATACTTTGAACATTGACTATCACTTAGCCAAAAACTCAATTGGTAATCGAGGGCAACTCAAGGCTAAATACTTAACTATATTGGGATGAAATATATCCTTTGCATTTCTCATATTAAAAAATTAAGTTGACTCAAAGTGAGTAGTTCCTCAATCACCACAAGGACAGATACAAAGGACAAAATTATTTACTACATATTCAAAGAAGACACGTTATTAGAGACAAATTAACCAATAAGGGAATGGATGAAATAATAATGAAAGGTATTAGTTAGGGAAGAACATAAGATTGGAAAGGAAAGTAGAAAAGGAAAGATCAAAGGTTAGATGAATAGTTAAAGAAATGGTCGTAATTAGGATACTAACTTTAATAACCAGCTAATAGTAATAGCAACTGGGACATGTAGTATATGAGGCTCCTTTTTTAAGAGTTATCTTGCAACATAACTACCTAGTATAAGATTAAGTATATAATTAGAAAGACAATAATAATAGACCACATTAATCCAAACTCTCCCTTGAATTTGTACATCGACAACCAATCCAACTATGATAAAGGGCCTATTTGATATATAAAAGGAAGAAAGTTCTCAACCGATTAATCATTACCTTGAAACATTGATAATTTTTAGGTAATCATTAAATGCTACTTGATGAAAGATCCCTAATTGGAACTAGCTAGAATGATGAGAAGCTATAAAAAGTGAAGCTTGTAGCCAACATGTGCATTAAGAAATTACCGTCTTAGATTAGTGAAGGTTTTTAGTTATGGATGACCCCATGAAACTGAAAGGAAAGAAGAGATAGATGACGTTTGATAGAGAGGTTAAGGTTGAAAAATTGAAGAAGATTTTGTTGTCCACACATGGGCTAGTTATTAGGGATAGCTATAGGATCCTAGGGTATTAATTTGTGTTCAATGATGATAGATTCAGAGCCAATCCTAATATTCCTGCCATGTTCATTGATTTGGCTATGCATGTTGACAATGATAGAGAGGGCATAGGAAAGATCTGTCGGTGTCTGTTTAAGAAATTAATTTTATTCAATTTGAATAGGGTCCTTGTCAACATTTATGATGATTTGACCATTCCCAAACCTAGGCTCTATGATAAGTTGATGGTGAAAGATAAACCATTCCCTACTTTCCCCATTTTGGTCACAAAGGATATGGAGGAATTCATGGCTAGGAATTATGCAGAGGAATGTGGAATTTCTCATGTATCTCATGTCGATGAGAAATAATTGGTTTGAAGAATACATGTGTGAAGATAAAGTTGGGGCATCTGACATTGAAGAGACAAAGAATTTAGAGACAGACGAATCATCTGAGGAATTCGAGGGCAACCCAAGATTTTTACCAAAGGGAAAGTCAAAACATATGAAGGTCAACACCCACAACAAGTAAGGAAAAAAAATCAAAATATGAAATTGTTAGTTGGGTTAAAAGTTTTATTACGAAATAGTTATATGTTAGTTTGAAAGGGTTAATATATTTTTCTATATATATTCCATAAAAGATATTAGCAAGATTAGAAAGTCGGGATGTTAGATGGGTGGGGTTGACCACTTCTTAATAATTTTGTTTATAAAGATTCTATAGGACTTATGGGTTTTGATGGATGTGGGGTCAGTAGCAGGCATTTTCTATAGAAAGCATCCAATATCATTGGGTGAAGAGATCAAGGAAATTTTGATTAGATAGACACTTTGAATTTATATTTTCATTGTAAGACTCTATAATTAATTAATGGTAATGGAAAGTATAGCTTTGGCTACTTTACTGTGTCTAAATAAATAATTACTATCTGACTGAATGCCTACCTTTTGAATTTACGAGTACTTCCTGAATGGAAATTTTTTTCTCTCTTTGTATTTTGTAATAACAAAATATATGGGACCTACAATATATAAGAAATTAAGAATGGGAAAATGAATTTCATACTTGAAACTCTTATAAGCTAGAATACGAGTAAAGCATGATTTCACTATCTCTCCTATGGGTTGCACTAGTATTATGATATTGGTTTTCTGATTGCAATCATTTTTCTTTAGAATTTTGATATGACAAGAAATATAAGCTAAGACTAGCATTTGGTCAAAAACACTAAATATGAAATACCACAATAGTGAAGATTTCCTAAGATGGTTGATTGAATTAGTCAATTTAATTTAAGATTGGCAAAGGAAGATTTATCAGATATTGCCTCAAGGAAATGTTAACTTCATGGGAAAAATTTCAAATTATGAATTATAGAAGAGATAAAAGGAAACACATAAAATATTTGATAATGAATAATGATGGAGCATACAATAGTTAGAAGAGTGTGAAATTGAAGATCAAAGGATTAGCATTGGTAAATAAAGAAGGAAATAGTTAAACATTATTTTTGTCTCATGGTTGGTCACATCTCCATCTTAATTAAGTCATTCAAAATAATTTATCTAAATTAATAGATAGATTAAGCATATTCACCCCTCTCATCAGAATAGAGATGCGAATGATCACCCTCCTTTTCTTGATCTAACCCTATCTTTTTTAGGTGTGTCCTCCGTCCTTGAATATATGATTAGGGACACATGATCTTGGTGGTAGAATGATAGCCTTTGTGGGAAAAACTCATCTTAGCGCATAAGTTCTTTGAGGAATGTTTTGATCACGAGCTTAATTCTAATTTGCAAATATGTACACACACACACACACACACAAGATTCTTGTGTGTGTGTGTGTTATGGTGAGTATGGATGGTCCATGACTGAACAGGGCAACGTAGAGCTTGTAGAATGATGATAGAACAAATTAAATAAGATTAATAAGTTTGGCTTAATGATTGGAACGAAGTTCACGAGTATAAAAGCATACAATCCACTCTCTTAAATTATCAAATATTTGGGTTTTTTGAATAGTATACTTAATACACATTGCTGAAATTTAATGGGAATTTTAGATTGAATTATAGTTTATATTGCACTTAATAGTATCAAGGACACACTATTACTTCTTTAGGATGAAAAGGTTGAAACACTTTTGAGTTATCATAAAGCTGGAATTTATCCTTGTTTTTCTATTATGTTAGAATCATAACTAGCATTTGTCTTTGAGATCTTGGTGATTGATGAAGAATGATATGCAAGCTACATATCAAGTTTCTATGGTCAATTTGATGTTCACATGGGATAGGAAGTTTTTTTCACAACTCACTGGACTTTCCCAAAATTCCCCAGCTATTAGAATTTTTTTTAAACTACTTGTTTGAGATCAAGTTTGATCTTAAGACTGCTTAAAGGTAAATATTAGAGTAATGTGATATAATATGTGGATGAGATTGCTATCAAAATGTCTTTAAGTTTTATTCCAAATCATTACAATTATGCTAAGGCTAACAAATGTTCTTGAGATGGTGTGGTGGTTGTAAGATGTTGTGCAAGCTAAAGAGTATCCCTATGTTGGCAAAGAAGATCCTTAGTTGGGTGTTTCTGGATAAGACTATGTTTCATATATGTGTCACATGTTTGAAGTTGGATCTTTTGTAGTGTTTTTTCTTATATGTGGGATTTTTGACAGGGAATTCAGTTGATGTAGATGATACATTGATAACCTATAGTAAGACTATTGTAACAAGTGTACTAGTGTGTCAACATTGTTTGGGTTGTTGTATCATTGAGATTTCTATACTTTATATTTGGGCTTTGGTTATGAGCTAGTTGATGTTATGATGTATAGATTTCATGTTGACATGAGCTACAATTGAAAGTTTTCTTCCTGGTTCTTTCCCGTTTATATGCATGCCTGAACCAAGATTGTAATCTTTTCAAAATTAATAAATAAAATATTTTGGCTAGACCCATTACCTATAAAAATAATAATAATAATTACAATACATAGTAAATTACCAGGTTTACATATATGTTTCCCATTTTGCAAGGCTTTGTTAGTACAATATAGTGTTAGAAAAGATTGTCAAAAAGACGAACAATTGGAAGACAATAGTTTCATCTTTTTTTTGCCAAAAGTGGCATAAAGCATAAACTGCCAGATTATTACTTCCAGCAGAACTATAGCGAAGGGAGACATTATTAAATAATTTTAAAAATGGTTATTAAAATTCAATCATAACTTGTTCTTATATCTATATTTTCCTTGTATGCTATGTGCATCAATTAAATTTGTATATTTTTCATCAAAAATAATGTCTCACACTTTGTGATTGGGGTTCCAAACGACTGTTAGACACAGAGAACACAAAACTTTAAAGGGAAAGTTTGGAAAAATAGGGGTCTTGAGGTGCTCATTTCTGGGGATCATTGTCTATGCAAGAGGCTGCACAAATGAGCAGTGAGGGATGGGGATTTTTTTGTTTTGTATGCAAGTGGAAGGTGGACAATTTTGATGGACTATATAGATACAATAATAATTGTTAAGGAAGTTGGCGATTAGGTCATTTGCATGAAGGCACGTAATTTTTTTTTTCTCGAAACTCTTTTAGTGGGGTGTTCAAGACATTTCTAGAGGAGCGCCCATAAGACGCAGATTCAGTTGGTTTTAGTGGGTTGTGGTTACCACTATAGTTTATCAATCACTCATGCCTCCCCAACGCTAGTGGTAACCACAACCCACTAAGACCAAATGTCATGCATGAGCAGCATTCTTGCTTTGCGACAAAGCCCATCAGGAATAGAGATGAAATCACCATCTCTCATTTCGATGCT
This sequence comes from Thuja plicata, assembly GCA_018584345.1. Taxonomy (NCBI): domain Eukaryota; kingdom Viridiplantae; phylum Streptophyta; class Pinopsida; order Cupressales; family Cupressaceae; genus Thuja; species Thuja plicata. Next base: position 3,456,216 of record MU224887.1, read on the forward strand.
CTACTTCCATAACCACACCGTGAGGCCATTTTTGGGGTCTAGGATCTCAAGTGTAATTGAAAATGTTGCGGTCTGGAAAAGTCTCTCAGCACTTCTCTTGAGAGATTGAATTTACAGTTTGAGGCTTTGCATTATAGCTAAACCAACACCACAACGTCTACAACACAAGAATTTCCCAACTCTGTCGAATTTCCCAACGTCTTTGAAACATTTGAGAAAATAATGGAAAAATATCCAATGTGATTGCATATTGGGATGGAACTTTGGATATGTTATTTCTCAGGACTCCCGTGGATGAAATAGTGAAGGCCTTTGTAACCACCCTACGAGGGAGTTTCAAAACTTTGAAAATTCAGCCAGTAGATGGAAGGATTAAGGCACCATACTGGATCGACTATAGATCACTCTGTGACACACGCTAGAGATATATTTGTGCAAGTGTTGGCTATATGCAATACTAGATGTTTTATTGAGGCACTCATTTCTTGTTGTGCACAAAATACACACCATCGTTTTAGTTAGGTGGGCAGCTGTTGGATTCTTGGATTTTTTGCATGTACTTTTTTTTCTTCTGGAATCACTCTCGAATTAGAATTTTAGGGATGTTTCTCACTTTCATGGCTTGGTTTGTTAAGCTATTACGACCATTTCAAGATTTGAAGATACTAAATATGAATATGAATATGGGTATTTCAAGATTCGTTAAGGTCTTATATACATTTTAGGATTCAAAAATGATAAATACAAATATACATTTTCTGTCTATACCAGCAATCTCCTTCATTTTTTATTTTAAGACTAGAAAATTTTAATGTTATTTTTTTATTTAGGAGTAATATCACATGTAAAATGTTCTTGTGTTTGTTTTAAAAAAAACCAAATTATCATGCATAGAAAAGTCAGTAATATGATATAATTTGGTTGGCATAAGCTTGTTTGGAAGTAAACTATTCATTAATGATCGAAATATGTTTAAGGAATCTTAGCCTCGAGTTTCGTTCAATTTACAAATGAAATCATAAATTAAAACAATAAATTATTTGTTGGAATAAACAAATGTGTAGCTTATTTTTTATTTACCAGTTTAACTCGAAACTAGAAGAATCTTGATAGCAATTATTGAACACACACTAGATGTTGAGATGGGGGGTGAATCAGCATAAACCAAAACCCTTACCTAGAAAATAAACCATTAGTGTTATCCACCACACAACTTATTAAGTAAACAATGAACTGAAATAGTAACACATGAATACCAAGATTTTTATGCGTGGAAAACCTATACTAGTAAAAACCACGATGAGAAATTTCCCACAAAGATAGATCACTAAGATATAGTCTGGTTACAAAGATAGTAGGATCTCATTTCTCCGGACTTTCAACCAAAGGCTCACTACCCATACACTATTGAATATAGATAGGAGCTCACTACTCTAAACTTGCAACGAAGGCTCACTACCAAAGTAGCAAGATACACAAAAGAACTTGTGCACCCAAGACTCATCTTCCTAGGGATAAGATACATACAAATCTTCTCAATAGATAAAGAGTAATTCTCCTCATAATTTAGTTTTCTTGCACAACTCTGTCAACTTCAACAATACACTGTCACTGCCTTTTCTTCTTCACCACAGTCACAAAATAGCAACATCACAAACTGAACTCTACTTATAAATATTCACTTGCTTGCACACTTCTCTCTTACTTTTTTCCAAAGCACATACTATACTTATATATAAGACAGGTCATTGGGATTTCAACAAGGTCAGCCATGCCAAAAGCAAACTAAAAATAAATTACTGGTCGACCATGTCAACAATAAATTACAATAAGGTTCATGTCAAGAGCATTCAGACCAAAACATGGGTCACACATAACATGAACCCATTCAGATAAGATATAAACGTCAAATACAATACCTAAACCAAAAACATAAAGCATAATCCACTCTAGGAGTGAGAGGGAACAATGAAAACATTACAAATAGCCCAATACCATATTTGCAATAACTAGAACAACTTCCATAGTTATCTCAAATGTGACACATCATACTTCCCAAAGAAATATATCACTTGATAGTTGTCTCTAAACCTCCACACACTACATGGTGAGATCTAATCTCCACATTAGATGTCATGTCACTTGTTATTTATCCACGTTAAAAGCCACTACAACACATTTTTGAACCAAAACATAAACTGATCATAATTGCAATACATGTTAACACTATTTCTAGATCACTACAAACTATTTCTGGATCACAATGAAACACCACAACCAATACCAAAACTTGAATATAATACAAATCACATCTACACACCTTCAACCTTGATCTCCAAAGTGGAAACCTTTCAGAATACGTAATCTAAACAATTGTATTCTTCAACTGTATATCTCTTTATATCCCTACTACTAAACCACCGACTTCTAAACCAAAGAATATAACATAGAAGAACTGACAACCATCATTCTCAAAATCTCTAGAATACATACTCGTCTTCCACTATTTTGTAGCACCTAAATATAGTGTATACCAATAGCACTAACATGTCTAGCACACAACCTTACTTCATCCCTTCCAACATTCAACTTTCAAAGATATCCAAATCACCTAATATACCTGAACACGCCTTGAATAAATACCTCTGGACCATAGTGTTTTACATCAATGACAACCAGACAATAACAACCTAATAGACATAAATTTGCAACAATCTCCCCTTTGTAATTGATGACAAACAACCACCAAATATGTTTTTATAAATATTTTATACATAATCAACTCCCCCTAACTAAAATGACCATTACATTCATGTACATATTTCAAAATTTTGTAAAACATATTGTCAAATAAATGCTTTCCTTATCTTTCTCCCCCTTTTCTAGCAAGGAGGAAGGCCAAAAACATACTTACCACTGTGCCACTCTGATAATAGCCACTAACATCAGTCTAGAAAAGAAACAAGCCTAAAAGCACCCCCTAGACAGATGCATCACTCTAATGCACTTAGTTAAAATGAGGGGCAATAACTCCAAGCTTCTCCCTAAGAAACATAAAAGTATCGTGATCATACAATGAAACTTCATATAACATATATATTCAACGGTCTTCAGTTCTTCGGATTGACCCTGCACGGAAAGAATCTTTTTAACTGACAAATCATCTTCATCAAGTGATACAAGAGAAGCAACATTCTCCTCATCGTCAGAAACAACCTATACTATAGTTTCCTTTTGTTCATTAACACCCTTTTGTTCGTCCTCTTCATTGTCACTTGAAACAATCACTAGAGCAGAGCAACTCTCTAGACACATTCTTCTAATTTTATTTTATTGTTTACTAGAGGGTGAAACCTTTGTAGACAAATTTCTCATTCTCTTGCCCTTATCTTTGTCTTACTTTTCACCAGCAACAATATATAGTTCTTCCACAACTTTAATTCTTGTAGCATCAGTCTTCTTTCGTATATTGATCAAATTTTCAATAATGCTCATTCATTCTTCCTCTGTAGTCCCATAGGACAACATAGTTTCCCAAACATTTCTAGGCTCTACAGCTTCTATGCAACATAAATTCTTATCTTAACATAGAAGACAACATCATCATTATACCATTCAATGACCATAGGAGAAAACCTATTTCTTAGACACAACCTATCCTTCAAATCATCAAAGAATATTCTAAAATCAATAACATTGTCATCGAAGCTACCTAGAAGCATCTTAATTTTTAAACTGAAAAACCAATTGTTTCTCCGACTGACATTTGAACAAAACTTAGCATGTACAATCAAACAACTAATACACTATTTACTAAACCATACAATCAATTTTGAAGACCACAAAACATAATCTTAACTCTGGAAAAACCATCAATCCTTATTGTCATGTTAAGGAGATACTCAACAACCAACCTAAAGGGGGGAAATATAATTGAATGAATACCCCCCCTCAAACCTTGCAGTTTGAGTCATTTAACAGAAGAGGGTTCACAACACCAAGAATGGATGTTGGAACATCTTTAGAAGCATCTTTTATTTTCTCCATCAAATATATCTTGTTATTTCCTTCTAATTCTTCTGCAACTATCAGACAATCATCCTTTTGATTCATAATTTTGCAAAAACTTGCAACAAGTCCTATCATGTCACCATTATAGAAAAATGGACCATCCTTTTTCATCCATGTAGTTTCATTATTCCTGATAATGATTTTTATTCTACATTCAACATTTCTGTGTTCATATCCATTGCAACTATAACAATATGTATTGAATTTATTAACATTTCTATTCATATTCATTTTAATTCTGCACTGAATTGCCTTATGTCCAAACTTATTACAATGATAGAATCTTCCATTAAAAATGTATCTACTTTTTTGAATTCTACATTCATTAAATTTGTACTCTACTTTATTGCAAGAAAATAAAGTTCTATTAATAGATGAGTACCTGAAATGAATAGGAAGAAGTCTCTAACTCATCGACCCCTTCTTGTCTTTTTTATTTTTCTCGCATCTGATCTACCAAAACCTTTTTTTCTTCCACTTGCTTCTGATCTACCAAATGTTTTTTGTCTTCCACCTGCTTCCCGTCTACCAAGTGCTTTTTTTCTTCCACCAACTTGTGGTCTACCAAATCCTTTTTATCTTCCAGTGGTTTTGCAAATTCATTCTTCATTTTCTCAATGTTCTTTAGTAATAAAGAATCCACTTTGTCTCATTTGAGTTCCATCTCAACTTCATCTCCCCAACTTTCATTACATTGAGTTAGAAAACATAGATTCTCACATTTATTTTCAGTATAATAGATGTTCCCAGCTGTGCTAAAACCTTCTTCAACCCTTTTAATTCCATTTTCTTAATAACACAACCATCACTTTTGAAAATGAATTCATGCCCTTTCTTACTCATTTGGATAACACTCAACAAATTATATTTCAAACCTTTAACATAATAAATATATTTTTTCAACTTGATTTCTGGTTTTGATTGTGTATAATTTTTAGATGCTAAAAATTATACACAATCAAAACCAGAAATCAAGTTGAAAATTCTTATGGATTGTGGAAATCTGATCGATTAAATAATAAACATCATCAGTTCTACGCTTAACATCAATTGAAATTGTTCCAACACCTTTGATTTGTGCATTTCCTTCTCCTCCAAATATGATTTCTCCTCCATAATATTACCCCAGCTTAATAAATCTTTTCTTTTCACCTTTCAGATGGTTTGAAAATATAGAATCTATAATCCATGCATCTACAACAACTTTAGCATGTAATGCAATCTCCTCTTTCTTTTGTGAAATAGCTGGAAATAGAGAATCATCAATAGTTTCATCAATATCCTTAACTTCATAGAAGTCTTCCTCCATGTAGCATAAAATATTTTTACTCTTTCCTTTGAATTTTTTTTTTCCTAAAATCACCTTTCTTCTGATTGTCTTTTCTATCATCATATTTTAACTCGCTATAATATTCCTTATACTTGCAATCATGAGAAAAATGTCTTATTCTTCTATAATTAAAGAACTTAAGAGGTAACTTACCTTTGTATTTACCAGTTCCTCGCCTAAATATCCTTGAAAGAAATACATCAACTTCCTTTGATATCTTTCTTATCTCTGTTTCAACTTCTTCAACAAATTTAAATGCGGTCTCTCTTTTCCCTTTCAAATTATGCAATCTCAAATGTAGAAAGTGGATTAAGTTGATCACCTGAATACTGACTTAGACCATTGCTTTCCCTTATTGAAAATGTCATTTGTATGAACTCATTTGGTAGGGTTATTACGATCTTAAGTATAACATCTTTGTCTTCTAAATGTCTGTCAGTAGCTCTAATTCCATCAGCAACATCTGTGACTTTGTTTATGTAGCTTTGAACACTCTCATCTTCTACCTTTCTTAAGAGTTCTCATATTTCTATTTTAGGTTCATCAACCTTTCTTGGTTTGTCTTTGAATCTCCTTTATATACCAAAACCAACTTATCTCATTTCTATTTAGCTCCTGTTATACCTTTCACCTTTCCAAAAGTTGTAACATAAACTGTTAAAAAGTATTTCTCTTGCTTTCACCCTAGCTTCTTTTTGTTTTTCTTCTTCAGTATTCAAAGGTATTCTAGGAGTTAGATTGAAACCAGTTTGAATAACCTCTCAAACACCATTCTACAAGGTTTCTAAATATGATTTCATATTTTCCTTCCAATAAGGAAAATTTGTGCCATCAAATACTAGAGCCTGAAAGTGTAAGTTTTGTGTCATCCCAGATCTGCCTCAAGCAGTTAAGCTTATTCAAGAGAAACTAGATCTGATACCAATTGTGTTATAATAATAAGCAGAAAGATGCAAATATAAACATGGAAAAGAGAACACAAATGACACAGAGATTTAACGTGGTTCACCCAATCCCTGGGCTACGTCCACCAACAGCGAGTCCAATATCTTTATTATTATCCAGCGATTACAATCTAAAACTTGCAACTCAATACCATCACAGGTGTGTGTGTGTAAATGGGTACATGTCAGAATCAACACAAACACTCAATAAGTCATTATATTAGCTCAAAAGGGTTAGTAAAAGCATGTAAAGCATGTAGAACCCACTAAAACCGACCTATTGCCTGCTAACTAGGAGGAGTGTGATTAACAACATATTAGCCCTCAGAATATGCTATGAATCAGTGACGAATACAACCTAGCATGAAGGATTTTGTTTAAAAACAAGCTAAATGATGAAAAAGCATGTATTTTAACTCTAAAAGATGAAATAAGAACTATAAACTAGCATGAGATAATAGGTGAAATATGAATCTAGAGTGAATTTAACAGCATAACAATGTATTTCTAATCTCAAGTGA
>MU224887.1:3496823-3517478 GCA_018584345.1 Thuja plicata
TATCTCATATATTATTTTATTGGCTAGCTCTGTCAACAGTTGATCTGAAATTTTCCTAGCTCGGAGATTACTTAGAGTTTCTTCATCAAGTGCCTCATGTGTAATTGGCTTCTTAATTGGGGAGTCAAAGAACATGAGTTGTTGTACTAACTCATCCATATCTAGATTGTGTGCCTCTGGCGACTGCCAGTCTAACAGCATGTTCTGGTTGGTATTGTTGAGGATCATCAAAATATATCTCACTGCATAATAGAAGTAGATGATCGACTCATATGAATACATTTTCCGTTGCAGGTCTTTGTCAGAATAATCTATCAATGCATTCTTTTTTACATGCTGAAAGTAATGAGAATTCCGACGGGATGTACAATTGTAAGGATTTGTGCATTGGTTTTCACATACCCTCAACTTCGAGCATGATTGTGTATTTCATTTCTCTGTGAAGTGTCCTAAACTATTCTGATGTAGCATGATGGTATCTTCTTTTTGAATAATAATACTTTGTTCCCAACGGCCCCATTTGGAGTTTAAGAAGTTGGATTTAGGCAGTTCCTTGACATTATCATGTAGTATGCATACTCTAACCTCTCGGTGAGGAAACTCAAAGGGAATTAGATCATGATTAGAAAAGATTCCAAGTTTGTTGGCAATAATTTCTATAATGTCCAGATCTCTGTATTCTAATGGCAAATTTGGAAAAGCTATCTAGATTGGGAAGACTAGATGGGATCTATCATCGAATGTGACATTAGGGGTCCACATCGAGGTAAAGAGGCCCAATCCTTTATAGAACCAGCTTTTATTTTTATGGACAACATCTCTCAATTTGATGGATTCAAATTTAGCAAGAAAATATCCCAACTTGATATCTACCCAAAATATATCTGTAAGCCCTAACCAATTATCGAAGGCCCAAACCTTAATATCATCAATTAACAGATCTGGTTTCAAAAATTTACCTATAAGTGCTTTGTCCAGGAGGAGATGAATTTGGTCCTGGAGCAAATGGTCTGGAAAAGTTATCGTTGATGTACGCTGGGGGTCAGGACCTTGCTGTAAATCTGGTTGTATCTGTCTTTGTTTAATCCTCTAGGTTTGCAGAGTTTGTATTTGGTTGAAGCTTGTCGTTAGCCATTGATGTGGTGGAAAAATTCTAGTTGCTTTATGCTTCATAAACTTTGACTCCTTCCTAACCTTATCCTGACCCTGAATCCCTTGAATGACTATCGGGGAGCCCGGGGGCGTACCCTCACAGATATCAAATATTTGTTGTTTTTGTTGTAGGCGACCCCTTGTCCTGCTTTTTTGATTTGGCCTATGTCTGAACCTTTTGACACTCGGTCGAAATGGATTCAAATTTTTTTCCCGCTCCTGATGCTTTTCAAAAAAACCGCGACCCTAGGAAGTAAACACCTGTTTGGATGGTACCTCTTGTTTCTTAGTTGCTTGCATGTTCGTGCCATCATGCTCTAGGAATTGCTTTGTATTGAGACTGGGCAAGTTAATATGCAGCGTGTGTTGTCAATTTTTCTCTGATGTTGACGTATTCAGATCCTACTTGTTGAAAGCCCTAGGTTGATTTTTTCCTGATTTCATAATACTAAATCTGGGGTTAACGAAGAAGGGTTTTGCTGGTTGTACTATCACTCTTCCTCTGAATATCCTCATAGGATCATCAAAATCCGATTGCAACATTTTATCATTTATGGGTGGATTTTTCTGAGCAAAGGGGACCGACTGAAACCCTGATGGTTGACTTCCGTATCTGTTTTCATCTTGTTGAGATCGATTAAAACCTTTATTGCTACTAGAAATTCCTTGTTGGAGGCAATACTTTTCAAACAGTCGACTCTGTGGTTGTTCTGGTCCCCTAGTGCCGTACGTCTGCCATTCCTGCCCAGCCCTATGTCCACCGAAAGCTCTGCTCAGGTCTCTGCATCCCAATCTCGCCATTGTTACTCTTATATGAAATATTAAATTGTTATTTACTTGTAACCATAGAAAACCTTACAATAATTACTAGTCATTATGTATGGACACTATTGTTACTCTATATGAAGATTTGCATATCTATACTTGTTAAGTTAGAAGAATGTTTTCATCAGAAGATAATTAATTTCAAGAAGAAGAATCTCTTGAATAACCAGTTGAAATTGAAGATGAAATACTCTGCCCTACAAGAGGAAAAATTAAACATTTAGAGTGACTTTCCCTGGCTTGGGAAGGAGGAAATAGTTTGAATTGTTATGAGCCTCGTCTGCATAGATTTCCCATGGTTGGAAACCCTACTTCATCTAAAAGGAGGAAATCAAAGAAGTTGTAGGACTCTGTGATACTGGAGATGTTTCAATTATGAAATTTGCAAGAAATGATATAGTTATGAAGTTAACTGGAGCCAAATTTTATAATAGGTTACTTACTCTTGAGGGCAACATAGATATAGGTGTTGTTTATGCTATAATGGAAATTGCATGCAAAGTATATTTTACCAACAAGAAGGTATTACTACTACAATTGCCATCCAAACTGCCTATCTAATGGCAAAGGAAGGAAAAAACTTTAACTTGTTTGAAGTGTTGAGGTTGCAATTGTTGGAGAACCTGAAGAAGTTGAAAGAGTCAAATTATCCATTCTAGTATGGTTCTCTCATTATTTCTCTCATGTTTTTTCATTCTAAAATAATTACGTAGTAAACATAATATTGTGTGGGAAAATGACTCCATTATTGGATCACAAATTAGGAAGTATGTGTCAAGATATGGTTCAAAAGAAGATTGTGATACAATGTTTTTGACCTTCATTGCAAAATTTCAGAAGGAAATGAGTAGTAGATATAGAATTCCTAAAGAATTTGTAGAATCCTATAAGCAAACTGTCACATTTATGGTGGTAGACAAGTGTAATTAATATATGGAAGCCATTGAACGCATAACTAGTTAAGTTCCCAAGTTGCCCTATAAACTTTCTAGACTAGAATAGATTGCATACACATAACTATTATTGTAAAATCCAATCAAGTCAAGTGAGTGTAGGTTTCAAATCTATGAATAAATTATCGTTGAATAGTCTCAAAAGAAAAATATATGAACAAGTGAAAGTGACGATAGAAAAAAAAAATGTGGAGTCCTCTTCCTCCAGGAGAAGAAGATCAAGAAGAGTTTCTTCTATTTATAAACCTCATAGAAAAAGGTGTGGAGAAAAATTATTTGATGCACCTATAAAGAAGTCTAAATACGTAAGTATTCATGATGATGGTGAAGAGGATATAAAAGAGAAAGGTTCCAAGAAGACATTTGAAATAGAAAAGGAAATAAAAGTTAGGTCCAAAAGAACAAAGAATATTTTCTCTGAGTCTGAAGATTAAGAAAGCCCTTACTAAGTCAAGAATATCTTTAATAGTGTAATCTAGTAGGGTAATCAACACAATTTTGCTCGGGTATGCCCAATGTTTCCCTCATATGATGAAGAAGACATTGAAAAAGAAATCATAATGCACATGTCAAGACATAAATTCTCTTTGGATTACATCATGGGAGAAGTTGCAGGAAATCGCGCATAAATATTAAGAAGAGTTGAAGTTTTTAAGATTGAAGAGAAATAAGTTATTAATGAATATGGAAGCTTATTATCCAAAGAAGAAGCTGATGAAATAATGTTCAAATTATCTTAGGAATTAAAAATTAATTAGAGTATCGATACTCTCATGTAGGAAACTAGAGAAGGAAGAGAACATGTGATGAATGAGACAAAAGAATCTGCTACATGAATCCTTAAGGAAATGAAGGAAGGATATATTAAATTTTCTTGTCCTCTGGAGAAATCTAGCAAGAATAGATGATATATTTGATAGATGTTGACAAAGTCAACATTATGAAAGAAAGAGAAATACATGACACATTTTAACAAAAGAAGGAAGGTTCTCCCAGTGGATTAGATTCTCTCAAAGACTCATTGAACTCTCAGATATAATTCAAGCCTATTATGACTTCCTCCTTTATTGAACCATAACAATTGAGGAAAGTTAGCATAATTGATGATACTATGAGGATGTTTCATGATATTTTACTAGAGGTCCACATAGATACATCTCTTACCTCTGAATAGGAGTTGAAAGTGTTGATTAATTCTTTCAGAGATCAGTCCAGGAACCTAAAAGAGAATACAAAAGAAGAGGCCATATAAAATTTGAATGATAGGAGTAAAGAATAGATAAATAACACATACATTGATGCCTATGTAAAACTACAAGAGGATTTGATGAAAGTAAAAATTTGTGTAAAGAATGCTACTAGTCTATTTAGGTATAGTCTAAAATGGTTAGACTCAGAAAAATAGATCAAAGCCCAAATGGACTCAATTGAATCTCAAATTCACCAAATAAATAACACATGATTTGGATGCAGAAAATGAATGCTCTATCCCGTTAAAAATCAATCAACTTCACTCTTAATTTGATTTACTATAGGAACAAATGAATGATTTACCTTGTTGATAAATGCAATTGATTAAAAAATGGCAGCATTATCTAAAATTCTAAAAGGGGGAGAATAGATGGAGAAGAAAATACAAAAAAAAAAAAAAAGAATAATGATGAGCTTACAAAAGATCTCTTCTTGCAGGTTGAATGCGAAAACAAGACTCTATCTTCAACCATTTCCTTGTGGGAATCTACTTTCACTCTACTAAAGACACAATTCAAAGGCATATTACCCAAGGTATAGACTCCCTCTTTGGTGATACGAAATTTTTGGATTTTGTACATATTCATACCAAAAATTAGATATTGTAGTCTTTGGTTGTTGATTCATATTTTGTTTTGATGGATTCTCTAAGGGGGAGTTGTTGTAGTTAGGGGGAGTTGTTGTTTCATTCATAAAAGAGATATATATTGTAGAGATTGATATATAGATGTGAAGAATGTGTTGCAGGTATGTTTGACTCAGGGGGAGTAATATGTAGATTTTAAGGTCTTGTACATTTTTTTTAGTGGACCTTTTGTCCTTGATGTCAAAGGGGGAGAAGCATTTTGGTAATTCGAAGGTTCGCAAGTATTTCCATCAATGACAAAGGGGGAGATTGTTGCACATATGTTTTTTTTGTCATTGATGTCAAACTTATTGAAGTTAGTATTTGGAAGATAAATATAGTGTATGGGAATTGTGTTCTAGTTTATCTCAACACGGTCTCCGAAAGATAGATATAGTGTTTGGGAGTTATGTTGTGGTTTGTCTTAGTGTGTTGCAATGCATTACTATATCATCTATGAACATATCAAAAATACATAGAGTATGTTGAAAAAACTTATTTGAGGTATATCTAGTGTCCTTAGGTTGTTTCTGGAGCTTTGAAGATATCTTTTAGTTTTATGTACATTGGAGTGACTGTTTCGGTGAATAGTCCATACATTTAACTTCGTGTTTTGCTCCACATTCTATTATACCTATATATATTTTCTTTCAGTGGAGATATGACATCAACAAGTATTCAAAGGTGCTACATACCAATTTTCATATTTTGGTTTGCTTTGTAGCAAAAGTTATAACTTTTTGAGCAAGGGGTTGTCAAGAACAATGTACTTACTATCATGAATGATCTGCATTCCTCCAGTCTTTTTGTTCTTATGATGTGGTTGGGTGATATTGTTATGTTTTGATTAGATAATATGGCTCCAAACTTCATTTTCAATTTTTTTGACTGACATATATCTACAATTTTGTCATCTAGTGGCTAATTGAAGACGTTCTAGTCCTTACGGTGGTGTGCAATGATTGTGGCAATATTTTTTGATCTTGTGGAGGGTGTGCCGACTAGGTGTGTTGCTTCACATGTTTCATTTCTCCTTTGCATACATAAAAGAAAGTGAATGGAGTCAATGGATCATTGTTTACACACTATATCCTTTGGTCGACCTAATGGAAAATATTTTGTATTTCTATGAGTATATAAAAATGGATATACCTAAGAGATATGTGCTAGTGATTAAGTATGGTGTGTATAGTATAGTGTGAAAAGAAGAAGTGTAAGTGTCCAGATCTATAAACATGAAATTAGTGACTGATATATAATAAGTAGAGAATCGTAATCAACATTTTAGAGGAATGTACTTATACTCGGTTCAATTATATTTCATTGCAATTAGTTTCATTGTGTTGTCATCAATTTTTAATTCTCAAAATTGAGACAACCTTTTGAAAGATTTAATTGTAATTTTGATTAATAACAACATGGTGTTAAAGCTCTAAGTATGTATCGTAAATAGATAAAGCCATTTAATTATTTACGAACTTTGGTTGTTAATATTTTATTTTATTATGTTTTAGATTTTTGTTTCAATTTCTTTTCTTTTATTTTTATTCAATTTTTATTAATGTATTGTATACAATATATTATGTATAAATAAATATGCAATGACATTTAAAAATAATAATAATAATTTCATTTATACAATGTTATTAATATATAATATGGTTGTAACATATAATTAAAATCTCAAATAATTTTTGGTACACCTTTTTTCTCGCATTACATATTATATATATTTTAATGACGATGTAAAACAAGCTTAAACTCTCAATATATATTACCTGATAGATTTTTCCTTTTACATTACACATGACTTCATGAAATATTATTTGCAATAAATTTAAAACATCCTGATATTTTTATAAAATCGGACTTTGTTATTATGTTGGAAGTATTATTGAAAGAAATGAGCATTGAGTTCCTGTGTATGTCGAATTTGGAGGAAAAAATATGGAATCTTTTTAGAATACATCGAGCTTTAACTCGTGTCCAAAGAGATCACCAATCTTTCATTAATAGAGCTCATAGATAACATTAATAAATTTTGTATTATGTTTATTAATGATGATAATGAAATTTATATTCATACTCCCTCTAATTTCTTGGACATATGAATCTTATATTCGTTTTGGGATCCAAGCTACATAGAGATCAATTTAATGAATATTCGAGATTGATATAATCTCGTTGCCAATTTCAAATTAATCACAATTCGAGATTGATATAATCCCATTGCCAATTTGAGATTAATGACAATTCGAGAATGATATAATCTCATTGCTAATTGGAGATTGATGGGAATTAAAGATTGGTATAATCGTGTTGCCAATTTGAGATTGTTATAATCTCATGTAGGTAATATATGTACTGATATCAGTCATATGCATATGTGTAGGCTTGGGTAACATCTATCCTTTCCAAAAGATTCTTAGGAGCATTACTTTATGGGAAGATGTGTCGATAGTCCACGTTGCTTAGAATGGATCTATATCCTTCAAGCAGAGAACCTGGAATCCTGTGAAGCCTGACCTAGAGGCAACTCTTAGGATCAAATTTTTAGGATTAAGTAATACTAAGAGGGGGGGGTGAATCAGTATTACAACACTTTAAACATGAACTTAATAATTTCCAACTTAACCATATAATTACTAAAATGAAAAGAACATAAGCACACAACACATAAATCATAACACCATGAATTATTATCGAGGAAACCCTGGCCAAGGGAAAACCTCGGTGGGGATGGTACCCACAAATATGCACTAAAAGTATAACATGTCCCTGTTAGGAGACCTAGCCCTGTTAGGAGTTGAATATTACATTAGTACATTTCCTTGTTTGGGGAATACAAAACCCTGTTAAAGGTATACTGAGCTCACTGCTCTTACAATCAGAAATAGCTCTGTTACAATCAATTCTTAGTAGTGAACATTGAAAGGATTATCTATTCTTTGATAGTTCCAGTTGGAGATCGCATTTGTCTTACATCACAATGCATCCATGCATTCCATCTGCCTCATATCATCACATCACACACATTCTTCACTTTAAAAAAAGCTCTTCATATATATATATATATATATATATATATATATATTACATCATTTAGTCAGCTCTCTAATACATTACAAAAAAAATTAATATATACTCAAGGAGTAAATACAAAGTCGGCGACCTTACACTACCAAAGAATAGGTAATCCATAATCACAATCCAACTTAGTATGCTAGGAGTCCACGACATACTCCCTCAATCATCGCGACTGTTCACTTGTCTTGTATCTTTATTCCTTTGTCTTCACATGACTTAAAGACACTGTAACTCTCTGTGATCAACAAAAAAAATCAAGCAACCTTACCAGAAGGTCATACATACTCCAAAATGTCTTCCTCTAAGCGTGCATGTACCCATGCATCATACACTATCTTTACTATCCAAAACTGTACCACTATACTTTGTATTCTGATTACGATACTTAATCATTTTGCTAACTTTATATCCAAAACTATAAACAACTTCAATCGATCATCATTCCAGATGTGTTACCATAAATGACAACCCTCAAGTGTATCATATCACTCCATAAATGCATCACTTTCCAACAATCTCTCCCTTTGGCATTGCTGGCAACACTTAGTGAAAAATGACTAAGTGTCAATACCAAAAAGACATATCTTCTTCATTTCTTCTCTTTACATATATCCATTTTTATTCTCTTCTCTCCCGTTGACATCAATGACAAAGGTATACAAAAATTTAGAACACATCAAAATATTAAAACTGCTTACCAGAGAATTAAACCATCTTTAATATATCTCAAAAAGAGTCTTCCAAGATCTTCACTTCCTTTGTCCAGGTCTTCACCAAAATTTGACTCACATGAATTAGTCTGTTTAATGCAAATGAAGAGGTCTTTGTTGCCTTTATGTCAGTAGGCATATTTTTTGTAAGGGCATGTGCTGTCTTCTCCATGTCAGAGATATGGGCCTCAAGAATTGATAGCTTGGGAGTGATTAGACTCTTCAGTAAACCAAATCTTGCCATAACTCTCCCTCTTTCAATATCAAGAACACTCAGTTTGTCAAAAATATTGGACACCTCTCTGTCTAACTCCTATACAGATTGTGAGGAGGTCTCACAACTGTCCATCAATTTATCCAGAGTAGATTTGTCCTTCTCTACTATGTCCTCAATGTTTTTGACATGTCTGATATGGTTGATACAATAATTGTATAACTTCCTACCTTATGCGACACAAAATTTTGCCTCTGATGTGGTCTTGTTCAGTATACCCAAGTCCCAAGAGATATACTTGTATACGTCCTCCAATTTATTCACGATATATTTCTTTCCAGCCTTCTCTTCTACAATCTTCTCTAAAGACTCGTAGTGACTGTCAAAGTCATCTAGTGCTTTGTTCAAGTTCTCTGCATCATCTTTTTCTTGAAAAATAATAGGTGTTGGAAGTAATTTGTTCAAGGTGTCAACTTCTCTTGTCATTACCTTGTTCTTCTTCTTTCCATTCTGCTCAGATATTTCTTTAGCTTCATTGAATGTGATGAAGGACAACTTCATCAACTCCTCATCCATGTTCTCAATGTCAGTGCTCAAAGACTTGTCTCCACTTGCGAACAATAAAGGTGAAGAATCTTCAACCTTAATCATTGTATCTTCCATTGTCACATCAATGTTTTCTTTCTGAATTTCTTTCTCGGTCATATCTTTGTCACTGATTCCACCAATGTCTGTAATCTCCACAAAAGGGTCATTCACATCCTATGAAGTGTCCGATGACATAGGTACACTAGAAACATAGAAATCTAGTTGCTTCTCAGTACTCACATGTTGACCAGCATCTTCACTCATTGATTTATCAGGATTTACCTCAGGTTTCTTTGATGATTCTCCTTTCTCAATGGATTTGGGCTTAAGAGCCTTAGGTGGCAAGATGTTCTCAATTTGAGCTCCCATTAAGAATTTTTCTATAGCTTTCTGTGTCTCCTCAAAAACTTCATAATATCTTCTTCTCATTATCTTCACTAGTCTTGTCTTGGTTCTCAATAGGGGATTAACTTCATTTAGTATCCTTTGCATTTCTTTAACAGATACAACAGGCAACATGCCTTCAGTTTCTTATTCTCTGATTACTTCATCTTCCTTCTGTGCCAATTGCTTTCTTATCTCCAATTTCTCATACAGTTCCTCAGGTATACTACCTTCTATCTCTAAGAAGTTCTTCTTAAAGACAAGTAAATGTTTAATAACTATGTCTTCAATCATAAGTTTGTCAGAAGCCTCATACCTGTCATAGTATTTTTTCACTGAAACAAGCTTCCCATACTCAATAAATCTCTTCTCCAACATTTTCATATCAGGCTTCTAGATTTGTCTCATAGTAGTGGTCTTTTCTTCATCTTTCTTCTCTTTTCTTTCTGTCCTCTATTCCTTAGGAGGTGAGTCCAGATTAGTGGACCTTGTGTTTCTTCTAGGTGCTAGCTTTGTTGTCTCTTCTTGTGATGTCTTCTATCGTGGTGAGGGTGTAGTTACATCTATCACAGTAGAAATTGGACTAACTCTTTGCTCAACTTCAGGAGGTGGCAGGGCTGCAGTAGCAGTGCTTGCCAACCCAAAAGCTCTCTTTGTCATCTTCTTCCTGAATTCTTTCATTTCCTCTTTGGATATGTCAGCCTTGGCTGCCAAGTTATCGACTACATTTCTATTTTCCTCTTCCTTGTTTCTCTAGTAAGCTCCTCTCTAATCTTTGTCAATTTCTCCTCATAAGTTCCCCATCTTTCCTCTGATGAATCAACTTCTGAAGCCAAAATGTGTTCTACTTGCATGATTAGAACTTTAGAACTTACCTCATAGCCTAGTGGAAAGCACCATTTCTTTCTAGGTATAACTGCCTCAAAGAATACACAATCAGTTTCAACCATGAAATAGATTGAGTCCTTGTATTTTTCCACTAATGCCTCAGGAATTCTTTCTCTTGCCTTCATTTCTCTCTGTAGGATTTTGATCATACCAAAAAATTCACCATCTACCCATGTGTTGTTATGTCTTCTATAACTCTAACAAATCTGAATGCCAGTAGGTATATTGTCATTCCATGCTCTAGGGTGCATACCAGGAAATTTGTGAACAATGTGAATGTACATATGTATCAACAAAGATCTAAATCTGAATCCTTTAGACTTGTCCTTCTTTATCTGCCTCACATTCTCCAGGAATTGTTGTGTTAAGACTCTACATAGATTATAATTAATGTTTTCCTTCACCATCTTATAGGCCATTAAAATTACACCCGCTGATACAGAATTTAGTCAGTTGTTATAATGAAGTTTATAGCCCAAAATCATGGTAATCAATCTCACATCCTGTTGGAATACATTATTTACGATCATTGCTCTTATGTCCCACTGCGTATGTGCTAGGGTTTCTACCATCTTCTTAGTATTCTTCTTAGCAATAGGTACTATACCAGCATTGTTAAAACCTATTATGGCATGAATAAATTCATTGCAGATCTTCATAGACTGATCTCCAAGCCATATGAACTGATGATCATGAACTATTCTCAATATAATCTTTATCCATTCATTTTTTTCAAAGTCATGAAGTTCAGTCATCTTCATAATGCTCAGGTCATTTAGGTGTGTGAACTCATCTTTCATCTTTCCATCATCACCTAAGATGCTCTCCATCTCTGTGGAAATTTCTTCATCTCCCAAAGTTTCAAACTTGCAATGTATATATGCACTAATATCTTTGACATGTAAAACTTTGTAGGGTTTTTGAGAAAACACGCTTTCAGGGTCATCCTCAGTAGATTTGAAAGGGTGTTTCTTGAATTTGTACCTAGGTCTCTCTACAAAATAAAAAATCATAGGTGTATCCATTTCAAAGGCTTTGCAATCGATCTAAATACCTTTACTGTGGAAATGTGAAATCTCTGCTTTGATCAAACTCTTCAATATACTTGCTCCAACTCTATTCCTACTCAAGTCTCTGATCTCCTTAGAATTTATTCTGTAAATGATGTCCAATTATGATATTTCAATTATCCTTATACCTTGTTGAGTGAAAAATGATGCAGTTCCCAATGAACTCATTTCTGCACATACACCAGTAGAGTAGCAATCTGGCGATCCTAGAATATATATATAAAACCATGCGATCATAGATATGTGTTCCACAACATCTCTACATGTTCTCCCTAAGCTCGCAAGAGTTTACTCCTCAAATGTAGGGGCTGGATAAATTTCTGATGTAGTCTTCCAATGCTCCCCCTAAGGCCATGCTTGGCGATCTAGGTTGATGTAGCAATGCTAGAACCAAACAAAGACTCAGTAGCATCTACTGACTCTCCCTGAACTTTTTCTTCCCTAGATTCTTTTACCTTCCATACTTTATTACTATTGATATGTTTTGTTTTCTTGAAACAATTCTCAAATTCACTTTTGTACTCTGCAAGACTCTTACCAGTATCACCAATAATCTTCTTTGTAACCATAGGAGGTGGTCCTATTATGTTGTCAGTTCTATTGTACTTGCAAAAATTCGCTATATGCCCTGGATTGCTGCATTTGTAGCATATAGGAGGCAATATGTTTTGATTAACCTACAACTTACAATGCCTTGCAATGTGCCCAAGGTTATTACATTTGTAACATGTTGTCTTAGTTGTTGTCTCTTCACTGATGTAAACTTGTTTGTGTCTTGATTGATCATGTTTCCTGCATTCTGCTTTCTTGTGCCCATATGCATAATAGTTAAAGCAATAACTGGAAAAAGGCTCGAAAGAGGCTTTACCTCTGTAGTCTCTCTTCATATGTCCAATCTTGTTCTAACCAAAACATCTACCTCTGAAAGGTCTGATCTATTCTTTAGTTTCTTCAAGAGTAGGTCTTTCTCCATCAATCTCCACATCAGATTTTTCTTCTTGATTCTTTGAACATTCAGCTTCATTGAAGCCAACACCAGTCATGTCTCCTTTAGGTTTCTGTCTGTCTCTCTATTCATCGATCAAGTTACTACTCATGTGAAGTTTTTCAATATGATTCTTTGCCTCAACAAGTTCTCCTTTTATGATCTAATTGTATTTCTCTAATTCCAGATACTTTTTTTTGTAGTGTTCAAGTTCAGCCTTCATTTGTCCCATCTGAATATTGGCATCCTTCAAGGTTTCTTCAATTTTGTTCTTAGCATCCTTTTCTTGTTGAATCTCTTTAGCCATCTTTAGTGAGGTAGTTTCATAATCAAGCTTTAAGGTATCTTTATCTTGCTCAAGCTGCTTTATTTGATCTGAATTATCATTGTATGAATCCTCTTTAATCTTAACCATAAGGTCTTGTCTCTGAATTCTAGAAATTTCAATCTATTCTTTTAGTTTCTTAATGAATCCCTCTGCTCTTCTCAATTTGAATTTCAAATCACTATTCTCTTATTTAGCTTTGTCAAGCTCTTCAAGTGCTACTTTAAAGTTTTCTTCCAAGCTTTCAGAATCCATCTCGATCTCCCTTAAGTTGTTAAACTTTCTTTCCAAGGGCCAATAGCTCTGATACCAATCATTAGGATTAAGTAATACTGAGAGGGGGGTGAATCAATATTACAACACTTTAAACATGAACTTAATAATTTCCAAGTTAACCATATAATTACTTAAATGAAAATAACATAAGCAAACAACACATAACTCATAACACCATAAATTGTTGTCAAGGAAACCCTAGCCAAGGGAAAACCCCGGTGGGGATGGTACCCACAAATATGTACTAAAAGTATAGTGTCCCTATTAGGAGACCTAGCCCTATTAGGAGTTGAATATTACATTAGTACATTTCCCTGTTAGGGGAATACAAAACCCTGTTAAAGGTTTACTGAGCTTACTGCTCTTACAATCAGAAATAACTCTGTTACAATCAATTCTCACTAGTGAACATTACAAGCATCATCTATGCTTAGATAGTTCTAGTTGAAGCTTGCATCTATCTTACATCACAATGCATCCATGCATTCCATCCACCTCATATCATCACACACATTCTTCGCTTTACAAAAAGCTCTTCATATATATCTTTTACATCATTCAGTTGACTCTCTAATACATTAAAAAATAGAATTAATGTATAATCAAGGAGTAAATACAAAGTTGGTGACCTTATACTACCAAATAATAGGTAATCCATAATCACAATCCAACTTAGCATGCTAGGAGCCCACGACATACTCCCTCAATCATCGCGATTGTTCACCTATCTTGTATCTTCGTTCCTTTGTCTTCACATGACTTCAAGACACTATAACTCTCTGTGATCAACACCAAAACTCAAGCGACCTTACCACAAGGTCATACATACTCCAAAATTTCTTCCTCTAAGAGTTCATGTCCCCATGCATCATACACTATCTTCACTGTCAAAAACTGTATCGATATAGTCTATATTTCTGATTACTATACTTAGTCATTTTGCTAATTGTGTATCCAAAACTATAAAAAAATTCAATCAATCATCATTCTAGATGTGTTTCCATAAATGAAAACCCTCAAGTGTATCATATCAATCCATAAATGCATCACTTTCCAACAGAAATTCCCCTTACTAACTTAGAATATAGAGATAATAGATTTAATATTATATATTATCTTCTACTCATAATGCTTTTACAAGGAATTTATGTAAGCAGACAAGAAGGGACATTACAATGAGTCTGGTATTAAGTCTATTTGATGACTTATGTCTCTCATGGGTGGGAGGGTATGGGGAAAGTCATCAGTAACTACCCCATGGTAAGTATCCAACAAGTTGTGTCCTTCCTTTGAAATTTGCTTCTTCTCTGAAGTCAAGTTTCTTTGTCCTTTGGTTTTAGTATCAAAGAATATTATATGTATGATTCGTTAATGGTTTTTATGATCTCCTTTCCTCCTACCAAAGTGGTTATGGTTTCATTAGACTTATCATTCTTGTCTTCCATAAGTGGTTTCATGGTGTACTTTTGTCCATCTTTCATGATTGTGTAAGTATTCCTCTTCCCATCATGTTGGGATTCCCTATCAAATTTCCAAGGATGACCTAGAAGTATGTGGCATGTATCCATTTCTGGTATATCACATAAGAATTTATCCTTATAGTTTGGAATTGAAATTCTACCCAAGACTACTCATCTACCATAGTTTGTTGGTTCTTTGTTAACTAATACACTTTATAAGGAAATGGGTGAGGTATCCTTTTCAATTTTAGTTTTTCCACCATTTCAATAGACACTAAGTTCTATGTTGAACTAGAATCAATCAATAGTTTACATACCTTGCCCTAGATTTTGTATACATTCATGAATACTAGATTCCTCTGAGATGGTTCTTGGTTGACATGGACCTTAAATAGTGTGGTCTTCATCATGATTCATACCCCTTCTTCTAGATCTAACTCCTTTTCTGGTGAGTTCACACTCTGAGCATCATCTTGCACAAGTTGTGATCTTCTTTCCCCTTGTATATTTGATCATGTCCTCTCTCGACATCTGTGGGTAGGGTGACCAATCTGATTGCAATTGAAGCACCTTAAGGGACCTCCAATCCTCCCTCCAAATATACCTTTGTTGTTTGATCTTCTCCCTCTGAAATTGCCTCTAAAACTACTCTCCCTGAGAGCCTCCTTGACTAGATTCTCCCTATGGTCTGAATTTTTTTTCTCTTCCATTGGTCATCCCTCTTCCTCTAATATTTCTTCCTTCTCCTCTATTATTTTGTTCTTGTCTATTCTTGACCTTCTCCCCCACCTTTAATGCTAATTGATAACATCTATTGACTGTGTCAGGGCATAGTAGGTTCAATTCTTCTTGAATATTCATCCAAAGGCCATTGAGATATATTGCTACCTTTACACATTCACTCTCTACTAGGTTTGACCTTAAACACAACCTATAAAATTCTTTAGTGTAGGTGTTCACATCCATCTCCTTCTATTTGATATTTGGTACTCTTCTTGTGTAATTGGACTTTGTAGTCCTCAAGTGTAATGTCCCCACTTTAGCCGTCACCAGATTGAGTTGCAGTTAGCCTATGTCTGCATGGTCCCGGAGGCTAACATGGATTGCAAAGGGATCTTGAGATGTTTTGGCCTAGTCCTTTCCAGTTTGGCCAAATCGGAGTTGATTTGTGGTTTCGTTGGAGTACTTACTATTTTTAGTAAATCAGCGGGGCATGGGCGATGTCAGATTTAGTGATTGGATTTGATGCTCCTTGATGAGAGATTTTCGACGAGCTATCACTCGTATTATTCCCAATCCAATTACTATTTTATTTTAATGCCTGAAGTTTAATAAAGTGACATTTAAATTAAAAGTTAAACTAATAAAGTGTTACTTTAATATTATTATATTTTAAAACTCTTTATCCCACATTGCTTGTGAAAAGTGGGTTGACCCTATGAGGAGGAAATAAAAAGAGAGCTTGTGGCATTTGTTGGGCATGCTTGATAAGAAGAAGAATTGATGCGTTTGCAGTTTACAACTTGTATTGGGCAATTGGGGATGATTTCCTCATTTGTATCACTCTAGACATCAATCCTTGGGATTGGTCTTTGGAGTCTTTGTTCCAGCTTCATTATTATTGCAGCTGTGAGGGTTTTTTGCTGGTTGCATCACTGTAGCAACCGTTACTGTAGTAGCCGCGACACTGTAGCAGCCGCAACACTGTAGCAGCCGCGACACTGTAGCAGTCGCGACACTATTCATGACACTATTCATGGGTACTATCATGCCACTGTAGCAATAGATTTTGTAAACATTTGAATGAAACATTATTCAATAATGCTGTAGTAATTTGTGAGTTGATAACTTGCCATGTATTGGATTCTTATTGAAATAATATTTTACCAGCAGTAGTCAGTTTCCAATTTGCATATTATTGTAGTTTCCTTCTAGTTCATATTGAGTGTTTTCAAATTCTTGCAAAGACACAAACAAGAAAAACATTTAATTTTCGGAGTCATAAGGGATCTAAAGCATTAAATGGAGAAATAAGTTGGCTGCAAACTATTTGACAAAAGTCCTATCAGCAGTTGGTTTAGTTTTTGGGCATTCAGGGGTGCCCATTACATCAAGTATATATGTCTCCTTAACTTTGGAGACCATAGACTTCCACGAAGCAATCATGCTCCTTTGATTTGTCGTTTCTCCTTGAAAAAAGTTCCACAAAGTAAGGGCTTCCCCTTCAATTTGGACTTAGCTATCTTTACCTTTTTTATTTCAGGTGTATCCTCACATTAAAAGTAATTCTCTAAGGACTCTATCCAGTCCATAACCATATAACAATCCATTCTTCCTCCAAAGGTGGGTAAATAAAACTTTCCTTCCTTGGATCTTCCTCACATGGATTTGAGGGCTTGTATGAAGGTCCTATGGTCTATAGGAATCTCCTCTTATTCCTGCTTAGGGATCTCTTCCTCTTCATACCCTTCTTCTTCCACTTCAAAGGTCTTCAACACGTCTTTCATCTTACCCTTCAACTTATCCATCTCTTCCTTTAACCACATATTCTTTGTCCCTTGATATTGAACTAACTTTGCAAGTTTGGAATTGGTAAACTTAGGAGGCATATTTAGATCCTCACTCTTTGTGTCTTCTTCTGACATGTACAAAAAAATTTCCCCAAAATATCCTCCACACGCTCTAATACCACTTATTGCAAAGTCGACAGGGTAGGTTGGCAAAGAGGCCCAACCACAAATCTAAATATATTTCATAATTTTAATGCAAAAAAATTACACAATCTTTATTGGTGATTGAAAACACTCTTCTTAATATTAGAACATCTCCTTCAACATATTGAACACACAAACCAAGTATGCTCCCATGTTCTGTTCACATGTCCTTCTCAAACACTTCCTCTCAACACACACTAGTAGATCATTATTCCAAAAATCATCATAGTGAGTGGATCAGGGTTCTAATTACTCCAAACAACCAAGTTAGGGTCCATTGAGGTCTTGTGAAAAGTTCTATTGATCAAAATAATCAGATTGCTCCACTATGCCTAGTTGGACAAACTTCCCTAATAGCCCTATGCATGTGGTTTTATTGAGATAAATTTTCTTTCTCCCAAAGGCTCTACCAAAAAAAGTATGGTTTTGAGTACCCTTTTGGAAGATCTCCCCAACACCAAATCCTTTGAATCCAACCCTTTTTCTACACCATAAAAGTTACACAAAGTGGAGAGCCCTAATAGGGCTGATTAGGTATGGTTTCCAAAGAAAGTCTACTAGAATGGATTGGAAAAACTAAACCAACACTTAGAATAGGCCTGGACACCCCTAAGAACACCAAATCCAACACTAAAAAAATCCTACCCACTCCCTACAAGTTTTTGTGCATCAATTTGCACTTGACTGCAGCCAAACACATGAGATGCTCGACCTAGGGCTTGGTGGAAAAGTGGCCAAATAGGCTCCCCCTGATCTTCCCTTATGAAATAATAAATTACACTACTGATAATTTCATTTCACGAAGGGCCATGAGAATCCCACGGTGGCTTGGCAAGTTATGGGCACATCTTTTCAATACCCTAATGAAATGAGGTTTCTTGGTTCCTAGAACAGTCTTGCTTGAACCAATGATTTCTCCCTTCTACCTTCACAAAATCCACTCAAACCAACTGAATTAGAGGCTCAACACCTTATACCAACAAAAAATTAAGTAGTTCAACAAAAATCAATTAAAGAATGATCATATTGTATGAAACAACAGAGAATTTCCACAAAAATAGAGTTTATTCATTCAATCTTGCCACCAACTTGCTGATTACAAGAATAACCTTTCATGTTTGAAATTTTTGAACATATAGGTCCCAAATCCAACAGCCACAACCTAATTTAAAATATTGGAGCCATTGGTGGTGGTTATGACAAAGTTGCAAAAGTTGTTAAGCAACTTTTTCAACTTTTACAACTTTTGTTGCAAAGTTGCCCCACTTTTCTCCCCAGGACCTATTAGGACCTTAGATGGATTGGGCATACCCAAAGCCATCCTAGAAACAAAAATCAACCTAAAACAATATTTTTGAACCTTTGATTAAGTTTTACCCCCAAGGTTTATAATGACACCTTGTGGCAACTAGTCTTACAAAATGATCCCTATTACAAAGAAAGGGTCCCAAGGACCTAAAAATAACTATGTCTAATGTTTTCTTCTTCAGTACCCCCAAGGAATTCCAAGGGTGTACTTTGAGAGCCTATTTTCTCTTGCAACATACTCCCTTGGTGAGAAAATCTCAAGTTCCACTTGAGAGGAGTGTGTCCAATGTGGTTCCATGTTGTGCAATAGCCTTCTCATCCATCCAAGTGGCATCAACAACAGGTGACCCTTTCCACTTCACCAAGTACTATTAAAAGGTATATCTCCTTGTTTGTTTGATCACCTTTGTATCAAGAATCTTGTCCAATTGCATGAGCTCACTAGGAGGTAAGTCTTTGAGCCACTCCACATGTTTTTATTCTTGCAAAGAATCATTAGTATATGCATCACCTTTGTAAAGAGTGAGATCAAAGATGTTAAAAATAGGATAGATGGTAATTGTAGGGGTAGGGTGATTTCATATGCATTTTTACCAAACTTGTTAAGAATAGTGTAGGGACCAATTTTCCTCATTTTTAACTTTGTGTGTGCACCCTTAGGGAGTATACCCTTTTGAAGATATGCCCATACTTCACCTCCAATCTGAAAGTGAACTACTCTTCTTCTCTAATCTAGATGTTGTTTGTACTTCTTAGTATTTTGTTGCAGTGATATTTTCACTTGTTCATGCACCTATCTGATTAGCTCTGCTAACTCCTCACCTTCTCCACTGGCCTTTAAATCATTATGAATGTCTTTAAGCTCCATGATGCCTATAGGGTGCATCCCATAGATGATTTGAAAAGGAGTTTTTCCTGTGGATCTATTTATTATATCATTAAATTCATATATTTGACCTATGATAATATAACATCCCGTGGCCATCCATATTTTTTTGTTAGGCATCTTAGAAGGTTAGCAAGTTATCTATTGACCACTTTAGTCTGGCCATTAGTTCGCGGATGGTAGGCTGAACTAAAAGATAGGTTTGTGCCATGCTTCTTCCAGAGAGTCCTCCAAAAGTGCCCTTGAAACTTCACATTGTTGTCTGACATAGTAGTGAATGGTAGTCCATGAATCCTAAACACTTCTCTAAAGAAAAGATTGGCAATATTTGATGCATCATGAGTGCTCTTAAAAGGTATAAAATGAGCCATTTTATTGAATTTGTCAACCACTACAAAAAAAAATGTCAAATCCCTAATTGGTTCTTGGAAGACCCATTATGAAATACATGCTTATGCTTCCCATGGTCTGGGTGGGATAGGAAGGGACTAATACAACCCCTAATTGGTAGCCACACCTTTTTCTCTTTGGAAAATGACACAAGTTTGTACAAACTTCCTAATGTATGTCTGCATCTTAGGCCAATAGTAGTTTCTCCTCACTAGTTCAAGGGTCTTATCTAACCCAAAGTGTCCACTCATGTTTCCACAGTGCTTTTCTTTTATTAGGTTATCCCTCATAGAGCATCTAGGTATGCATAACTGTCCCCCTTTGAATAACAAACCATTTTGTATCAAAAAATCTGAAAATTTAGTGTGATATGCATCCATAAGTTTAGTGCAAACCTGATATGCTTCTCCAAAGTTTGTATCCCCCTCATATAGATCCTTAAAGGTATCTATCCCAATTTTCTGAAGTTGGATTTCCTTTTCCTCTTCCTCTTCCTCCTCTTCCTCTTCCTGTAAGATAAATCCTATGAGACTATATATATATATATATATATATATATATATA
>MU224887.1:3521890-3533618 GCA_018584345.1 Thuja plicata
TTCTTCTTCTTCTTCTTCTTCTTCTTCTTCTTCTTCTTCTTCTTCTTCTTCTTCTTCTCCTCCTCCTCCTCCTCCTCCTTCTTCTATAGAGAGATAGCATGTTCTAATCACCCAACATAGTAACACATTCGGGTTCAAGCTTTCTCACCCTATTGGCGACCCTCCTATAGGTAGGTGAGGGCTTTCTCAAACCTTTCTTGCCCTGAACGAAACACACCAGATATTAGCCCATATGTGATACTATTGTTTTCAAACTTCCCAACTAACTTCCCCACAATAAAATAGAGTTGTCTCCAATATAGTTTAGGGTGGGGGGGGGGGGACACTAAGGGATGAGAAGAAGGGTGGGCATGACCCCATGTGTGGGGTTGGGTGGGGGTGGATGCCATATATTTTGATGATGATGGACTATAGAGTGTGACTTGAAACATTGATGCTATAAATTACCACATAGCTACATCAAGAAACACTCCCAATCATTAACAAAGAATTTGAGAATATTATCACTCTTATTAAAAGTACAAGTTGGTAAAATGAAGATAGATAGAAGCAAGCATGAATACAAAGGGGATCCTTAGTCCAATCCTCAATAATAAGAAGATCAATAATGCCAAGGCAATGCGAAGGATGGTAGAAAAACTGGTGTTGAGTAACTACAGTTTGAGGTTGAAAATAATCCACAGTGATAACGTGTTCAAGGTACTATCAACTTTGACATGCCCTATTATATGCGAAAGTTTTGCTAGTGTTGTTGACAACCATTGAACAACTCAAACTGAGAAGAAAACTTTAGTTTAATTTTGATTTGTGAGATAACAAGTAAATAATCTTTAAGTTTGGTTGTAGGAATTAGAAAATGCTAAATTTGATCAAATGCTGGAAATGGTCAAATCAAGGATTTGATATTCTGATTTTTTATTTTCAGAATATAGTTTGGACCATTTGGTTGATTCGGAATATGAGCCAGAAGATGCATTTCCTCTGTTTGGCTCCACATTTTGAAACCTTGAATTAGGATTTGAGTATGGTTAGGTATTCATGTTCTTGGGGGATTGAGAGCGGATTATTGCCTTGTCAGGGTTCGGTTCTGATAGGCAGTGGATTCGAGCCTGGGAATTTCTGACTATGATAGTGTTTCAATATTTCACTTGTTTGATTTTTTTTGTAGGGTTTTAGAAGAGATCAAAGAAAAAATGAGGGATCCAGAACACTGTCGTCCACGTATTTTTCCAGGGATTTGGAAGATTTTGGCACTGGATCTTGCTCGTATTCATGCCTATGTTGCCAAATACGTGAAGGTCTGCAGAGCCGTTGTAGAAGTGAGGGTTTTCAATATGCAGAGGGGAAGTTATCAAGATTAAGTTTACCCGCTTATTGTTCGAGCATATTCAGATGCAACAGAGTCCATTCTATATCCCGTTATCAACCCATAACTACCATCAATGGAAGCACTCCCAGCGGTTGAATCAACCATTGAAGCTGCACCCATTTCAACACCAATGACGGAGGTAGCCAAATATCCAGTGGTAGGGGCATGGACTAAGGCAATTTCCACCGTTTACCTAGAACCAACGAATGACCTCACAAAAGCACCATCAATAGAGCCAGAGCATCCTTTCCCGAATACATATCCAAAAGTGAATGTTAAAAAAATTGTTTGCACGCAGACCCAAAATGGTTTCAAAATGGGGATTGAAAAAATGGGAATTTTGTCCTCAAATCTCAATTCCACCTTTTCAAGTGGAAGATGTAAATGCTCATTTCGGGTCAAAATGAGCATATACATCCCCCTCTTCTATTTTCATTTTGCACTGGCAAATAGAGGATTGGACAAAATCAGAATTTATTTATGCCAATTCCAGCTTAATTCTCGTAACCAAACGGGGCTTGAGCTTAAACTAGTGTGAATAAGTCTATTATGTAAAAGTAAATTATGTTGATAATAACACTTTTCACACTAACATTAGGCATGATTTAGAATTTTTCTCAATTGAATTTTAAGATTAATTGGATTCTTTGGAAGATGTGCAAAATATGGATCATAAATGCAATAATTGTATGAAACTAGTATAGAATTGTTGTAACAAAAAATGTCTATTCTAATAGTATTCTCTATGTTGCTTATCATTTTTCTAAATTTATTTCTAATAATTGCTTTTGTGCTTCTAAAGTAGAGAAGATTATAAGCACAATAAAATCTAAAATGACAAAAAGATTAAAAAATGTAAGAAAAATACTTAAATATAAAAGATACCTTATAATACTACAATAAATATACAATCATACTAATAAACAACAACAACCACCTTTTGAAAAAAAAAAACAAAAAAAGATCAACACCAAACCAAAAACAAAAACAGAAAAAACAAAAAAATTCCATCCGTATATTCTTAAGGGAAAATAAAATCTTCATATAAACACTTACTCAATTTTAAACACTTGAAAATGTTTGAATTCTTGCAAATTAGATTAAAAAAGTATATTCATTAGAAAATAGCAGCACTACCTATTTTTAAACCAAGAAAGACGTTAGAGGTCAGTAATCCACTAGCAGTTACAGAGTATTTATCCTCTAAACAGAAGTAACATTTCACAATTCGAAAATTGTGGCTCTGAAGGGGATTTTCTCTCTTAGACTGAAGCTAGTTGGGATACAGGGGACTGGGGCAATCTGAAGATCTTCATGGAGCCCAAGAACTTAATTGCAGCGTTATTTGCGTTTCTGGCAGTCGTGATTACACTCTTTGTTGCACCACATTTGCCTTATGGAAATTGTAATGCAACCCAATTCTCTGGTTTCTTTCGCTGCTTTATTTGCTTATGTATTGTTTTGTATGACACGCCACTGGAATTTACTCGTAACTGTGCTGTTAACATGGTAGGGAGAGTGATACAGAGTGCAGAATTAGTTATAACAAATGCTGCCATTTATACCAGTGATCCATCGTTTCCGTGGGCAGAATGTATGGCTGTTCGCAGTGGCCGTATTCTTGCGGTTGGGAATCTGCCTTCTGTTGAGGTAGCTCCCTAACTGTTTGACAAATTGATTCATTCGTTTTTGTTTCTTTTTCCGAGGTTTTCTTTCCCTTCGTTCATGGCTTAACTATGTGCT
Organism: Thuja plicata; assembly: GCA_018584345.1. Taxonomy (NCBI): domain Eukaryota; kingdom Viridiplantae; phylum Streptophyta; class Pinopsida; order Cupressales; family Cupressaceae; genus Thuja; species Thuja plicata. Next base: position 3,525,003 of record MU224887.1, read on the forward strand.
TGCTTCTGGATTTTATGCTAGTTTGTTGTTCACTTATGTTTTGATATTCGGTAAATTCCTTGTGGGCTAACGGTATACTTAGATGCCATGATAGATTGGCATCTCTATTTAACATTTACATGAAACTTGCACCTGGTCTCATCCATTGTGGCACGCCACACCCAGTGAGTTGGATGTGTTATTTTAGCTTCCATGTCTTCTGTGATTTTGACCCAGGGCCCTGTTTTGGAAGTCCCCATGCTTTTAACGGTTGGGCTCACCCCATTCCACTATGCTTGTATTGTGCGAGACGCATTTAGCTTCTAATTGTACAACTATGGCAGCATAATGCTATGTGGACCTGAACGGGAGCTTTGTTTTAAGTTATGAAACATATAATTTCACATATTTGAAAAGGCTATAGATGAATATTTGCGATCACGCACTCAACATAGTGCATGCATTTTGTGCGTGCAGGGGCTAATTGGACGCCAGACTCACATTCTGGATCTCAAGGGGAAAGTTGTGGTTCCTGGTTTTATTGATTCTCACGTGCATTTTATATATGGTGGTCTCCAGGTACTTAACTTTTGATTTGTATTCCAGGTCTTAAAACTTGAACTAACAACCACAATTAGATGTTTTAGGACCTTTACACAAAGCCACAACTATCGAGACACTCTAAAGATAACAAAAGGACTGGTAAGGGTATGCTATTACTAAAGAATTTAAAAGATTTCCAACTCTCATTTAATAGTTGCAAGCCATGTTATGCACCAGAGTTCATTATAATCTGGAAGAGAGATAATTTGTAGATGCCTCATGCTTGTATATATCTTTTGTGAAAGCTCTATAAATCATCCCTTTTCTAGAAGGAGATGCAAATGCCTATAGGGACAAACATGGTTCATGGAAATGCCTATAGATGGGAGATAAAGCCAAATACCTTATAGTTACAAACTTAAATGTACTAAGGAGGAATATGTAGCCATGAGAAATTTATATTTACAGGATCTGAACTTTAATAGGTCCTCATGGTTAGAAGACGAGGTTAGGTTTCTTCACCAAAGAGCCTTAAGGTGTTGATAAAGTTACTCTGCAAGATGCACTGTTGAAATTTATATCACGTTTTAGTTGGACTGTATTATTACAATATACATGAATTCTAATTGTGTGCGTGAACCAAGAAAAGAAAGTAGACATAAACCTTTGTTGAATGTTGATTAGCCTTTTTCAACGTAACAAAAGGCATACGATTAATCTGACAAAGTAAGGCACAATTTAATGTTCTTATTCCATATAAAGGATTCTCGAGTGCTCTATATAGTTATAAGATTTCATATGTAATCTATTAGCAATCAATTTTGTATTGTGCTAATTAATTGAATTAACGTAGAATAACAATCTGTGCCCCTTCCCGTTTCCCTTTCCTATCCTTTAACAAAGTCTATATAGATGGCTATTACCATTCAACATATGTTTTTTAGTGGAAATATGCAATATATGTTTTAGGTTCACTGATTTCTACCTTTTACCCATAAGAGAGACTGATGCATTAATGCAACAGATGGCACGGGTGGATCTTCATGCAGTGAAAAGCAAATCTGAATTTATCAGTAAAGTTGAGCATGCTGTGCACGGTATGGGTTTAATATATTGTATAGTGATTCATTTCATGGACATGTTCATCCTTGAAATTGTTTTATTTGCTTCCAATTTTGTCCAACTTTATATTTTCGCTCTAAATAAAAGCAATATGCTTGAGGAAATATGTGATTTCTTAAAGTTTAGTGCTAAAAACCAGAGAGAGCCTATCTAATTTGATTCTTTGTGTAATTTTAAGGTTGTTTTGCTCATATTCTTTTCTTTTACTATATGAAATAGAGATATTACTTCATATTTTTTGTTTGGCTTTAATTATGCGCTGTGAATTTTGAATCATTTGTTTGATCAATTAACAAATTGTAATATTTTAAGTTTGCCAAGTTTTCTTTGCCATGTAGGATAACAGTCTTCCTTATAGAAGGGAATTGCATTTCCTAATTTGATTATGTATTAGCTTTGTGTTGTTCAAGAAAGGTTCATTTCAAATAATTTTCTCAGAAATTTTAAATTCCATCCTGATTCTTTTCATTCGCACATTTCAAATTGGTGTAGACTTTTAAGTTTAGTACTGTTTTCTCATGTTATCAAAATTTCTTGCAGACAGAAAGTACTCGACCTTTGACCAATGGATTTGGGCGTAAAAGACCTAATAGCATGAAGGGAATATCCACGAGAGTTCCCTTCCAGTAAAGAGAAGGGCAGTTCTGTATTGACAGAAGTGCATTTTCTTAATATGTTTAGTATTTTCAAACAAACAAATTAAATCAAAAGGAAACATTGGGAATGCAGAAAAGAATATGCAATTGCCTTAGGATAATGCTGTAATTTGAATTTTACTACAAAATGTCTGGTCTTTTCAACTTCTCGAAATTACAGGAGTGTTTGAACTTTGAAGCATCCAGATTCATCAACATATGGGACTCTCTTCACTTGATGGTTATAAAAGATCCCAATACTGACTTGGGAATGTGAATAGGAAGAAAAAGTGTCATATTGGGAGGTAAAATTAACTCAAAAGTAACATTAAGGTATCTTGGCGTCCCCTTAGAAGGTCCAATGTCATGTTTTATCTCAAAAATCACGTAACTGATAAAGTGCTTGCACTTTTCAATGTCAACAACAAATTGGATTCCTTAACGGACACAGAAGGCACTTTTTCACTTAAGGGCAAATGCCAATGAAGAAAGAGAATGAAAAGGTGATTTTTTGACACTTCTGTGGCTAGGTGTGGCCAAGATCACTTTAGTGTCAACAGTCAATTCAAAATTTTGGACACAAGAGTGACATACACCCCTTATGCTCATTCTTAGGCACTTATGTATCAAATGAGAATGCAATAACGTTTAAAAAGTGCACTCAAGTAAAATATGATGCCCAAAATCACTAAAGGGTCAAAATGACAGTGAAAGTAGACCAAAAAGTGCTTTCATGCTTTCTAGCATGTCCTAGAATTAGCCTCAAAATGTCACTTGCAAATTAGACGGAAAAATATCTTTAGTTGTCTAGGTGCATCCAAGAAGGTCTCCATGTCAAAATGTCAATTTGCAAATAGGAGAATAGTGCATCCCATTTTTCTATTGTGCCCCTAGACACTCAAGTTGTCAACTTGAAAAAATGAAAAAATGACTCGAACTCCCCTAGCCGTGTCCACAAAGAGTTTGAGTTTAAAATTAACTTAAAGTCATGAAGACATGAGGGTGGAAGATAAAAATTATGCCCTAGTAGGGAGGAGGTAAAGGTGGATTCAAAAATAGAAAAGGAAACCTCAAAACTTATAAAGCATTTCTTTCCTTTTACTCGAATTGTCAAAGTGCATAGTCAAGAGGAGTATGTGATTGGAGAGCATGCAGGGGTAGATTGGAGCACTAAAACAGATAGTTTCTTCAAGTTTCCCCCCACTACAATGTTGCACTTATATGTCTTTCACTCTTCGTTGACAGGTTCTCTTCTTGTTCTCTCTGGTTTTGAAGGTTTGTATGCAGTTTTTGTAATGACACTTGCCAAGATATCCCAAAAAAATCTTGCAAACTAGGAAAGTTTCAGCTCAGAGGTATGTTGTCAAACACTACATCCTCAATTCTATTTCTGAATTGTTTAAAACTTTAAACTGAATTTTAGAAATTGATTGTAAATTAAATGCCAAAGAGTACTCTTAGATTATCCAAATGCAATAAGCTGTTAGGAAATGTTCTAATGCAAATGAATATTCAAAACTCTGTCTGCTGATATATCAAGCAATACATTCAACAATTTGTACAAACGTAATAAATCAACCCTGACCTTCAATAGTACAACAGAAAAAATGATCTGATGGTACTATTAAAAGTCACCAACCTCTATTGTTGAGTATATACCCTGCTGGAAATGTTAATAGATTTGCTGTTGCGCGCGCGCCCACACACACACACACACACACACACATATATGCTGCAATAGAGGCAGGAATGTATACACTACTACAGATTGTATACAATACTACAGATTTTATATATATATATATATATATATATATATATGTATATGTTTATGTATATATATATGTACACAAATGTATATATATGTTTATGTATATATATATATATATATATGCTGCAAAAGAGGCAGGATTGTATACACTACTACAGATTGTATACAATACTACAGATTATATATATATATATGTATATATATACATATACATATATACATATATACACACACACACACACACACACACACACACACACACACATATATATGCTGCAATAGAGGCAGGATTGTATACACTAGTACAGATTGTTGAGACCTGAATATTGTTGTTTCTTGATGGATATGTGAAGTGGCTAGGAGTTGGGTTACCATAACTCTATTAAATGCAACAACTCAATTATAAATACAATAGTAGGGCCGACTAATATGCAACAACCATGTAATGTCCCCGTTTTTATGCACATTGGAGTTTGAGTAATTAGCCTATATTTGTGACCCTCGTAGGCTAATCAGGATGATAGAGGGGGCCGTTGGCAGAGTCAGAGGTCAATTTCCACTCTAGAGGTTTGTGATGCCGGGATTGCTCTTCGTTTGAGTCAGATTGACAGACTTACTATTTATAGTAAGTGCTTATTTTGGGATAGTCATGGTTTCTACTTTTAGTAGGGCGCCTAAGCATTGGTCTCAGTTGGAGTTGTGGAAACATTTGCAAGGCTTTCACTTTCAGGGATTTACTATTTATAGTAAGTCCATTATTGGCCAGTCACTATTTATGGCAGGGCATTATGGCGTCAAGCTCAGGCAGTGAGTAATTGCATTGCGAGTCACTCATCCAGAAGAATTAATAAGCTATTTGTTAATCAATGATTATTAATTAAGTGATAATTAATAATTAAACGAGCTTATTATTAATTGCCAAGTTATTAAATGTTTATTTAATAAAGTTCACTTTGGCGCCAATGTAAGGAGGGATAATAATTATATATTATTATTCAAAGTTTACACTTTGCATCAATAATTGTTTAGTTATGTGAAGTGTAAGTCTGAAGTTTTCATTCGATGGAATGAAAAAGTAATAAATAGCCATTCATGAGGAGAGTTCGATATCTCGTGGCTATTGTTTTTCTATTTGGGAATTGATTCGAAAGAATGCAAGGGTTTGAGTTTTTGCATCTGCTGGTGTTGAGACGTTAAACTCAATATCATTCAACACTTTGAGTCATCGTTTCTAGTGGTGAATTGTGTGGGTGATGGTCTTATTCAGAGATCATATTGTGCTTCAAACAATGCTCAATTTGTGAGAAGGGTTAGTGCGTTTCCTTCAAAGGTGTATGCAATGAGGGGATACGGTTTGGTTTTGCTGTTAGTGGCCTCTAAGGAAGTCTGCGTTTGCTGCTGAGATTGTCGGAGCTAATCCCATTGACGACATCAGAAACTACAGGTTGCAATTTGGTGAGGACCCGTGGCTTGTGTATTTGGAGGCACATAAGACAAGTGCCGTTAATATTCCAGCAGCCACCGTTGTTACCTTGGAGCTCCTCCATCATTGGATGTGTATCAATCTGGAGATACTCCATTGTATTAGCACACCGATTTCCAGGTTCCTTTCCATCTTGAATATAAATATGGACATTGCAAGATAATTAGTGAGTTGAATTTTGTGAGTGATCAATTGTGACTATTTCAAAGCATTAAGTTGAAATTGATATATTAAATTGGAAATTGTTCATCTTCAATGCATTGTCATTTATTTTCAACATTTGTTTGAAAACTGAAGAGAATCACATATTTCAAATCAACATAAAATTGCAAAAGAGTACAAATTTCTTTGGAGCAATCATAAATTCAGTGCTTGTTAAGGGTTAGAGCCAGGTAGGCTCTTTACAGTGTATCAGAGCGGTTTTCTGCCATCCTGGTGGGGTGAAATTCATTGAGCTTAATTGTTTGACTTGAGTGATCAACACTCTTGTTATTATTGCAGTCATGGACAGACATAGGAAATCAAGAAAACATGGAAACCAGTTAGACAGTATGTCTAATCTCAGGCAAAAGACAAATGCCACGATGAAAAACATGGAGAAATTGAGGCAAACTCAAGAAAGACTTAATGCAAAACTTTCAGATCCGACAACTGTTGATAAAGCAACAAATTACTTGGTTTCTTTTTTCAATAGGTCCTCTTCACAGAAAAAAAATGAGAGACGTGAGTTTTTTACAGGTGAGACATCTAGAGATCTCCATGATGAATTTTCAGCAGCTACTGATTATGGTGGAGATGTTCCTGTACTTAGTGGATCAACCACTAGTCCTATTTGCACACTTGAGGGTGGAGACTCTTTACAAGGACATGTGGATGTGTCTGTCTTGTTGGCAGATAGTGGATAGTGGTGCTGAGTCACAACATCTCGAGCCTACTAAAGTTAGTGACACAGAATAGGCTGATGACATGTTCACTACCATTGATGACAATTTTACGTTAGTTGGAAGTTGTACCAGTGATACAAGATCTGATTTTTAGGACAGCCATACTTTATGCGAGCTTGTCGATGATGTCGTGGATAGTGTGAGAGCAGAGGATGTTGTTGATACCACTATGGATTTTGACACTTTAGGAGATGGTGTTATTTTTGAGGACTGCGAGGAGTATATGAGCTCGAACAACTTTGATTTTAATGGTATCAGTCATAGTGTTGAGTCAGTACAGGAGGCAACAGTCCTTACCTGTATTGAGGATGTGAGCACGGAGTTACCCAGTAATGACACTCAGGAGTGGTGTTTCAGAGGAGTCAGGTGATATAGAGTCATGCCACAGTGTTGATGATTCACATGATGACATTGAGTCATGTATGCAGCCAGAGATAACAGAGGGGTCTCAGTTAGATGATGTTGATACTAGCATTGTGGATACCTCTGATGTTGGGTATGAGGATGATGTGTGTGCAATGAGTTTAATTTTTCATACCAGACATTAGGTGTTTACTTAGAGTTGTCATCTGATGGTGATGGGTCCCAGGATCCTCTTTTACAGGGACTCACGGATGAGGATGAGGAGGCAGATGCGTGTCAAGAGTTTGATATAGCAGTGGCTTCCACTTCTTCAGATGGGGTTTTTGTAGAGGTGCCCAGTAGCAATACCTCGTTGGTGGACATGTGCGAGGTTGTTAGCGCACATTAGGAGAGTGATCATGAGGTGAGTTGGGTGGACACAATTTCCTACCACAGTGCGATCAATGAGATTGAGAGTGTACAGGGGAGCCAGGGCATGCAAAGACATTTTGTGTCTGGACAACTGAGGGTGAGCGATAGAGATATTTCTTCATCTCTTGAGCATTATGATGCTATCCTGTAGTTGTTGGCTGTTTAAGGTTGGGGTGCTCCTATGTCAGATGAGCACGGTGGTAGTTACCTTTCCCTAGTAGAGATTCATTCACTTCGAGAGGCTATTTGGATTTTGAGGCAGAGCTATTTACGGTTTGTAGCCGATAGGGAGCACCTATTATGAGGCGTTGTTAGGGAAAGAAGAGGTAGTTGAGCTTGCCCATGAGCTTCAGGCAACTGCTGGGGTGTTAGATCAAGAGTCGCAGTTGCATTCGGGAGAGGTGACTGTGGAGTTGGAGCGGATTCATGTTTACCCACTGGGGTAACCAAGTTTACGCATAGACTTTACAGGAATGAATTACGAGAATGTTTAACAAAAGTCTTTATTTACATTGCATTGAAGTACATACATATTAGCCACCAGAACCTGATGCCTTAATTACAAAGTACAAAGCATATATATAGACCTCGAAAGGGTGCGATCAAACGTCGCCACCTGTTCCCGACAGACGGAAGTAACGGACCGATGGTGGTAACCGTCGGCCTACCCGACTAAGTCCGATACACGGCTAACATCGTCCCCCCTAAAGAAAAGTCGTCTCCGGACGACAACAAAATGTCCGGGACAGCACAACAAAATAGGAAGAATGAACTACCCAACCATAATCAAGAAGTAGAAGTAGGGGGTGAGGAAGCGTCCCTGAAGAGGAAGGGTGCCCCGCAGCAGAAGAGGCCGGCTAGACCAACTGAGAACGAAGCTCGTACACCTGTGCCGTGCGTGCTGCCAACCGCTGCTCGGTAACCGACTGAAGTTCCAGCGCGGATTTTACCATCACAGCAGCCTCCTGAAGGTCCTTCAGCTGCGCCTCAACTACCTGCTGGGACTTAGCCAAACTAGCTTCCACAAGCTGTCTCTCAGAAGTAACTGTAGCCAGCCGTTGCTCGAATGTCTCCGTCGCTTGGGCCAGTTGCCCCTCTAAGGCGACGCGGGATGCCTTCTCCGCGTCCATCCCCTGTGTCCATAGGGCTAAGTCTCGCTCTACGACTGCCAACCTGGCAGCTAGCTCCTCCCGAGCACTCTCTGAAGCTACCAAGGCAGATTCCCTCCTAGCCGAGATGTAGAAACCCTCACGGAACACCTGCTCAATCTGGCGAGTGAGACTCTGAACTGCACTTTCTGTCACTGGCACCGGAAGAGACCATGCCTCCCGCATCTCCTGTGTCTCTCCAGCAGGCCACGACCCC
>MU224887.1:3557647-3581754 GCA_018584345.1 Thuja plicata
TTTGAGGCCACTGATTCCCCCCCCCCCCCCCCTCTCAGTTATTACTAACAATACATTCCTCTATGCATTTCACTTTGTGAACATACCGTGATATTGGTTGTTCACTTTGATCACGCACCACAAATTTGTTAGTGCTATCGCAACACCTTTTTTGTTTATCCTTGGCAACAATTTTTCAGAATTACCCTCCAAACCATTTGTTTTTCTTGGTGAATAATCTCTAATACTGTTGCTGCGAAGCTCATCTAGTGTATATAAGGATTTTTACTAGTCTGTGAGGTCTTCACTCGTTCACGAGCCACTTAGCATGACACAACTTGCTAGCCTTGTGACTTATGAACCCTTGTGGACATGGCTCCTAGTAAGTATCTGAGGATCTTGCTAGTCCTAAAGGCAATGCTTTGTGTCTTTTGACATGACTCCTAGTAAGTATATGAGGATCTTGCTTGTCCTAGAGGTCTTTATTCTGTTTGTGGATATGTCTCCTAGTAAGAGTTCGTGATCTTAATAGTGTTAGATGCCATACTTGGTTTGCCATGTTTGCTTTGTGAATGCACCTTGTATACTCCACATATAATTTTATAATGATCATATATATGCTAACCTTGTGCTATGAATATATGTTTACTTTGTGTTTTGCGTGCTTGACCTTTTATATTGGTATTTTGGATGTTTAGGACCATAAGTGGTTGGGGCTCCCACCTTTTTGCGCTTGGAGCCATCCTATCTCTTCTATGTTTTGATGAAAGGATTTTTGGACCTTTTGTACTTTACTGCAGCTATGAATGTAATTTCTTACCCTTGCTAAAGTGGGGGGCTAAATGTAGTGTCGTAAATTTTTGACCGTAATAATTTCACACGAGGTTTATAATCCATTTTGGCATGTGTGCCTAATTAATGCATGAATGAATTTTATTTTGGGACTGTTTTGGCAAACTTGGTTTATTCCCCGATTCCTTGCCTTACAGCTAGCACATTTTGCTGAGACTAAGGCATCCAACACCCCTATCCCGACAAAATGGGTTCAATTTTCAATTCTCAAAGGATGAAATTTGGCCTTGCGTTTTGCGTGAATTTGTCTTGCTTTGTGAGCCTATCCCGAAAAGTGACTTCGAAAAGGTGTAATTTGCATATAAGTAGAACTCCCTTTCTCATTTCAAAGTCTAGCACATTTAAATTAGTAATAGACATTCTTAAGTGAGCAATTCACATCATTCAAGCACAAATCTGCATTCAAGGAGCAAAGCATTCAAGCATTCAAGTCTGCTGCAACAATCATGATCAAGTATATTATGTCTTTTCATGTTGAAGGTATGCATTTAAATGTTGCCTCATTAGCCATTGTTACACACTCTTGTTACCTCATTAGCCATCGTGGAAGTGGGAACACTAACACGGTTTAACTTAGGCAAGCTCCTATCTGACACAACATTTTTTCTCCATTTTTTGTCCATGTAGGTGCGAATCTGACAGGGGGAATGTAAGAGGTGAGTAGAGTAGATAGTGACAAACAGTACAAGACTTTGAACAAATGAAAACCCCAATGCGGCTATCCTACTATAGTGACACAGATTTTAGTGTGACATATGCAGAGCTTCGTGATTACATTTCCGGCCGTCTCTCGAAGCCTCCGTCAACTCTAGACTAGGGCACCCAACGCTTTTATCTTGCATATTCAGCTTCAGATTTCAGTGACAGGTTCCTGTTTGTATCTTCATGTCAGATCTGCTTTACTGTTTCTACTTTTCATTCTGTATCTGCTGCATTGTGATAAACTTATTCAATTTGCCATTGCTGGCCTCATTCACATACTTACACTTCACTATCTCATTCTCTTGCAACAAAGTAACTTAAACCCAGCACTTAGCTTTCCTTCGAGGACAATAGCTAGGCCTATTTGTATTCAAATGTTATAAATGGATTTGAGATTTTTAGATTGCATTGATTAATTGTAGGGATCTCATGTCCCAACATTTCACAAAGGTCTAAAGTGTACACTTTAAATGATTTGCACATTTTTAATCTCCCTTTGTGATGGCGTGTGTTTTTGTCCTAGATGTTTCTTTTTGGATTTTTGAAACTTTGATGTTACCTTGTAGAGGTAAATGCTGATGCATTATTTTTATGTGTGTGTTTTCAAACATTTTGGACATGCTTTGCTATGGTGTGTCTTAGCATTAGTTGATCCGTTTTACACTTTTCCAAACCATTTTGCATGAGTGATTTAATTTTTATTTTTTTTATTTGGTCTTCTCCCTTATGATGCCACTCTAGAGTGCACCAAGTGATCTTGTTGATAAATTTTGAGCTTTTGGATTCGTTCCAAGTTGCAGCAAGGGTCTAGACTCTGGATGGCGACTTTTTGACCTGTTCACCTGTTGTGGGATAGTCAGTGTATTGGCTCAATTCAATGCATTAGGATGTCCGGTTTTTCATGCCTTAGTCAATTTAGCATCTTTGCACTTATCCAAGCTCCTTTGACTGACTATGCAAAGAAGTGGATTAGAACTTGCAAGTACAACATTCATGAACAAAGGAAACAGAGATTTGGCAGTGAATTGAAAAACGAGGAATAACATGGATTTGACTAAAAAAATGGTTCTGCAGAGAAAATTTTATATGGATACAAAAATAATAGCTCATTTAGAGTGTTGATGTTTGACAGTCTGATAGAAAGAAGCCCAACAAGCTCCTCTAGGTCATCCCGATCAAAATTTCTCTACATCACATGAGGAGAATGCTCTTGATATTAATAAATTTCTGACAATCTGCCTAATTCCCAAATTCTCTTCATTTGAAAAGTTATTTTTATATAAATTTACTAGTGCTGGTTGCTCAAATTGTTCTCAAAATTTAACACAGAAATAGCTCCAGAATTTCGGTAAATGCCATAAAAGGAGACAAATTACTGTAAATGTAAATGTTTGGATGCAGCACATAAGCTTTTGAGATTCTATTATGGAGGCACCTGCAGGAAAGGGACGGGAAGTGATTCTCTGGAGCAATTTTGAGTTCTTCCCTTGGAGAGTCAAATGCAGTTGTTACAAACTGAGACAGCCAATCAGAATTGATGAAGAGGAGTCCATTCCCAACTAAGTGGCCTCTAAAATTCAACTTAAGTTATTCCTTTGCATTCCTAGGTGAACTTCATGGTTAAAAACCAAGGTACATTCTCTTCCCATTCTGCCTTTACTCTCACTAGACGTGTTGGTCACTGTTCCCCTCAGCCAATATGGTTTCACTGTATTGCTGACTTGTATAAAATTGTCCATGCTAAATAGCCCATAATTTAAAATCAAGCACACCTCAAAGACCTGATTATAACCATCCTGCAAACACAAGCCCCTAAACAAGAAATGGAAGATGATAGCCGAATGCCTTTACATCCACTAGTTGCTTAGGAAACGAACAACGCTGAGAACATTCCTTTTGATCCCACTCAAACAGATATTGAGCCAGTTCACGAGGCAAAAGAAAATGGGTGAAAGAAGACAGCTTCACCGTACACATAGTGCTAGCCATAAGTGATAGTATTTAGGGAGGAAGTCAATAAATTGAAGAGAAAAAAGCTAGTATTATATTGGTTCAAAAATGTATAATCCTTCTTGTTTCATACATCCAGCATTAAAAGGAAACCAAATTGCACTGGAGGAGTGTCTTGGCAGCCAAGTTGAGTGCAAATTCTTTTATGCAAACCAACGTGGATTTTCAAAGAAGAAAAAAGGCAATGTATCAGATTTCAACAGATAAAATAAGGCCTGCCAAAGTGAAGTATGAAAACACCTAGCAGTAAGTGCGAAAAGATATGCTTCATCTCCTCAACAAAGCCTATTTGAAGTGGCAACTACAGTAGACAGCAATCTTCTACAATCCCCAACCTCAACCTGCAAAATCAGGAATGGGAATTGGTGGGGCCCACATCATTGTTCTTATTCGTGATGCTCCTACCCACCAATCCACCAGATGTGTATAAAAAATCTAGCGATCTCACATCTTTGGATGAGCTTGGACTGGACCTAACTGTATGTCAATTTCAGCCATCTAGTCTCTCGTGCAACCACCTTTCTTAAGGAGCTTCCTTCAATATGAAACGGAATCTCTCTCTTCTTGTCCTTGGATTATAAGTACTCTAATGTTATTGCATACTATTGAGCTATGAGCTCTTTGTAACTTGCTTTTTCTTTCCCATTTTTCTGGCTGGTTTCACCCATGTTAATAGGATTTTCATATTTTCTACTCTTTACTAATATATATTATAATTGATCTTTGACTAAAAAATAGAGGTTTTAATACAAAGTCTAATCTTTTGTTAATATTGATGTGCCAGATATGGAGAATGAGCAATGGGTGCTTGGTGGTGGTTGGAACAATGACTATTGGGGTGGAGAATTGCCAGAAGCTTCGTGGATTGACAATATTACCCATGATCACCCTGTAAGGGTTCATTACATTTTTAATTTTAATTATCATCATAACACATGCTTTATTGTATTGTTTGAAGCTTAACTGATTTTTACTTATTTTTATAGGTATGGTTGTCTCGTATGGATGGTCATATGGGGCTGGCAAATTCGGTCGCACTAAATAAAGTAGGAATAAATAATTTAACAGATGCCCCTGTTGGCGGCACCATTATCAAAAATATAAACGGAGGTAAGATAATGTTAAACTAGAGATTTGATTCTTATACTAAGTTTATTGAAACTAAACACTCCGTTCTGTTTGTCTTGTTCTCAAAAGCCTGATAGCTCTAAAGCTTGTATTATAAAAGAGTAGTGTTTTGGTATTATTCTGTTATTTTTTACAGTTTCTTTATATTTTGAAGTTTTATTTTTTAAATTCTTCCTTGCATTCGCATGTTGTTCCACTTACGAGTCTTATTGACCTGCTTTGGTCATGCATGGATATTAAACTATTTTTTCTTTCCATTTTTACTCTGTATTATGGTGTATCTGCAAATCTTGTGTATAATTTGATTCTTGATTTTCTTCCTGTCAATCTCTTCTTGTTTTCTTTTTTTCTTTTTATCTTGATTCATTCTGCATGTGTATTTTTTTGTTTCTTCTGTGAACATATGATATGGTATCAGAGCCAAATATGATCTGGTGATCTTGTGTGAGGAAAATGACTTTTAAAGACATGATTATGGAAAATTATTACATTCATCCAAAGCAGAAGCAAGTGAACAAATTGAAAGCCATTTAAGCAAATTGATGTAACATAAGTAGACCCTTAATGTCCAGATTTATGACATTAAGTTTCATATGCTAGGAATAGTAAAAAACTACATCCCAATATGAAATTGGAAGAATTGTGTACAAATAAAAACAAAAATGACTATATTAGACAAATCATAATTTAAAATCTCATATTTTTTACTGATTTGTGGTGTTGTGATATGACCACAAGAATAAGTGTCTTCACGAAAAGACCAAAATAAGACCTGGTCATAATTTTTGGTAAGAACACATACTAGAAAATAAAAACTCGTTCAACCTGAGTATGCTTGCTCCAGTGCCACAGAAAGTTACCCAAAACTTTGACCATGTGAGAGCTATAGGAGAATTGGTAAGTCTCCTTTAAGAGGGAGACAAAGCGAACATTAGTACAAAAGCATATCTAGGTGTATGTGCCACTTCAGAAAATAGACATTATAGTTTTTTAATGTTTTTTTAAGATCTGTTTGTTGACCAATAATAAAATTTTGAACTTCTTCCAGTGAATGATAACACTATGTTGTTAAAAATTCATTACTATATGCAATTTTTCCTTGTTTGTGAGGAAAGACTTCACAACGTGAACAGCCAAATTATGTATGATTATTATTTTAAGCTAAATGAAAAACTATTATAATTTTTCTAACTGATTTTTTTGCCTTGTGAAGATCCCACTGGATTGCTGGTAGATGCTGCTATGCAGTTGCTTCTGCCACACATACCTAAGGTTACAATTCAAGAAAGACGAGATGCTCTGATAAGGGCTAGTAAGCTTGGACTGTCAAGGGGGGTGACTGCAGTGGTTGACTTTGGGAGATATTTCCCTGGAGCATCAACAAGTGATGTCTGGCAAGATTTCTTTGGTTTGTCACATTTTTTGTTTGTTCAATGTTTATATCTTCTTTTCAAAAACAGTCTTATTTCTTGGAAAACTTTTCTTCCTATTTTTATTATTTAAAATGTCTTGAAGCTAATTTATATTTGAATCATGATCTACATGTATGTATTTCACATGTGGTTTCTGGTGATTGAACAGAGGTGTATAAATGGGCGGATGAAACTAGTCATATGCTTCTTAGAGTCTGTCTTTTTTTTCCTCTGGAAACTTGGTCCCTTGTAGTGGTATGTAGAATGGTTTTCTTTTTATTCTTTGCTTCGTTAAAAAATGTTTTGGTTTTGTTTTAGAAAGAAGAGAGTTTTTTAAATTATTCAGAAAGATCACAAGGATAAAGCTCAGTAAATCAAAGTCAAATTTGGGACAAGTATTTTTAGTCTTTTTAATTAAATAAAAGTTTCAATGTTATGAAATGTTATTGCTACTTCATGCTTTTGTGCTGATTTTCAACAATATATGCTTTATAGATCTAGGAAGTGTTGGTCATCACTGCCTTTAAAGGTTTCTCTAAGCTTTCACTTGTATTACAGATTGGAAGTCTAATCTCATTGAAAGATACTCTTGAAGTTGCCTGAAACTGTTTACATCTATGTTGTTTATTGTGCAGGATAATATTCAAATAATATAAGTAAATCATATGAGCATAGGTATTTCCAACAAGCATGAGTTCTAATATTTGAAATCATTGAGGGTTATATAAGGAATCTATCCAAAGTTGTAGAACGTAGAATGAAGTCATATTCACCAATGGACTAATAATAGATTCCAATTCCTATTCATCACAACGCATATAGGAATCTATCCAAAGTTGTAGAACGTAGAATGAAGTCATATTCACCAATGGACTAATAATAGATTCCAATTCCTATTCATCACAACGCATATACACGTGGTCCAATTATCATGTGTATATATCCTTTGTTAATATGAATGGGGGCGCAAGTGGTTTCTTTAAAATAATAAAACATTTGCATACAAAAAATTAGAATAGATTGTAGAAAACAAATATAGAAATTCCTATGTGGCAATATGGCTTGTGATCTACCATTCAGCGCATGTACCAACAAAGAATGGCCATAGATAATTGGGGGTATATAGCAATACAAATTTTTGATATAAAATAAATTAAGTTCGTTGCCATGTTTCTTGGGCCATGCCACTTAAATGTTATTTTTATATTCCCGTACTTTACAACCTTAGAACATTCTTGCAATCGCTAGGAGGACATTATTTCCCTAGGCGATAAATTCCTTATTAACATCTATGATAAAAATCCTAATCATGATTTTTTTTTGCCTAGTAAACATAGCCTAGGGGACTGCTCTCTTTATTAAAATGTTTTAAAAAATGTTACATATATTTATGGCTGGATTAAGCAAAATTCAAGACTAGCTAGTAGATTGTATGGTTTTATCAACAAAGTACCCTCAAGAGACTTACGGGTCTAAAATTTCTTCCTTGTGCCATTGTTCACAAAGTATTACCCCATCATATGCAAACATAAAAGCAACATACTATCAAATTGCGTTTACTAGTGCCAAGTCCTCCTTTGAGCTATTAATAAGTAACAAAATCCATTCAAACTTGGTTCTTTAGTCAATCCCGTGGCTCGATTGAGAAAATCAATGGCCTTTTTAGCTTTAAGATGCCTTCACCCTCAATTGCTTAATTACCAGTGAGAATGGACTGTTTCCAAATCATATTTGAAAAGTTAGAAGATGGAGTAACAAGACCAACCATAGAGAAATTGAGGACAAGAATAGTAGATAAAACATCATTAAGGTTGTCTAACATTTGCTTCTCAATTAGAGCCTTTGCTAACCCATGGATCGTGCCAATCTCCTCACTTAAATCTGATAGGATTGCCATGAACATTGAGGAGATGTCAATTTTCACTCTTTATCAATGCTTTGTGACCAAGAATTCCTTAGCCAACATCTATTTCATTGCATATAGGAGTAGGCTGAACTTGGTTTTGAAGACCTTTTGATGCTTAACTCTAAAAGAGTGAGTAGGAAGGCCATTTGGCATCCTGGATTGGGAAGCTGAACACTTGTATCCATTTTACCAATGGTAAGTCTCAGCGAGGAGACAATATAGAAAACCATTTTGCCTTAAGGTTAAAACCTGCTCTCCATGAATCGTCATCATGGCAAGAAAGGTGTGATTGCACCACATTATTTGCATGCTTGTGTAAAAAATATTAAACACTAAAATCTGAGACCTTCCTAGCTTGGAAATGATTTCCATGTATGCTTTGTTGTCATGTCCCCTCTTTAGGCCAGACCTATTCTATTTTGCAATTAACTCTTACGGTCTCTTGAGAGTTAATTGTCACACAAGGAGGCCCAATCAAGGGGACACACTAGTGCACCACCTTGCTTAATTAGGACTTATCTTTATGTTTTTGAATTTGGGCACCCACTTTTGTCACCACCTCATTTGAGATTTAGTACCTAGCCTTGCATATTTAAGTAACATTTTGATGGACTCCCCAAAGTTGTGATGTCCCCTTTTCTAAGACTGAATTTAATAAATACTATTAAAAAAATATAAATAAATAAGAATATCCTAATTAAAATATTATTATAATAAAATAAATTATGAATATAATATTATAATAATTTAATAATAAATAAAAATTAAATTAAAACTAAATAAATAAATAAATAAATATGATGTAATGTATTCCCAGGAAGGAAGTAATTGACGAAGTCTATTAACAAATATCCATTAATTATCAAAGACTACGATTTGGCTTATCATTGGCTGATACAACTACAATGACTTAAGAGTTTACATAACAAATGATGGTCAAAGAATATTGATGTTTACTGCTATACCTGGTAATTTACATACATGAAATAATACTTCAAATGACAGTGTGTACCTAATATAGGAGTAAAATATATCTTTATTAGCTCATGACTTCATTACAAAGAAGAAGACCAGAGATGGTTGGCCAAGGATTACAATTTACCGGACGATACCATATCCCTTCCTTGGCGGTACACGACATATTTAAAGGACCCAACGGTTGCCAAGAGGGACACAACCGTCAACCAACCGACACGACAACTACCCGAGAGTGATAACAAATTTAATATAGACAATTAATACATTGACGGATAACCAATATTATCAACCATAACAATATGCATTTTATGCCGACTACATCATCCCCCCAAAAGAAAAAGTCATCTTCTAGACGACAAGTATACATAAAGTAATATCTACGAAGACTAATGATAAGTTTAGATAATAACTTGTACTGTGCAACCTCAAAGATGTAGTGTACTTCAAAAATAAAATAGGGGTCTGGGGGCAGCACCCCCAGCGGGGTCGAGGGGCAACACCATTTCCTGAGTGTGGTAGCACCTTTGGAACCACACAGAACTCCATGGCGCACACCATTTTCTTGATTTTTTAAGATGTCAAAAATAATGTTCGAGAAGCTGAAAAATAGAGATTTCATGCGCTCCAACATTGCTACCACACTCCTGCCAAGGTATTGTAGCGTTGCTGCTGAGTAACTCACCCAATGTTCTAGACCCCTTACTTGTACAGACCACTTGATACGAAGTTATCAAACACTGTACAACACCACCAAATTTATCCTCTCAATCCCGTACGGTAAAGTTGATGAGGGATCTCGTACACCGTATGACATGACCAGAGGATGTCGTGGGGCATCGTACGATAGCGATGAAATCGAAGTCCGTACACCGTATGGAAATGACTTTGAAATAAATTTTGCATCGTACAGTGAAAGTGTGTTTGTGTTGTATGGTAACGACTTTAGAGGACCGTACGGTGGAAGAATATTTGTGCCATACGGTAATGACTTTAGAGGACCGTACGATGGAAAAATATTTGTGCCGTATGATAATGACTTTAGAGGACTGTACGGTGGAAGAACATTTGTGTCGTATGGTAATAAGTTTGGAAGACCATACAGTGGAAGTGCATTTTTGCCGTACAGTAACAAATTTGGAAGAGTGTTAAGACAGTATGGTGGAGGAGCATTTATGCCATTTGGAAAACCCCCTACCTCGTATGATTTCCCAACATGAGATAGCTACCAAATGAATTGTTGTGAAGAGAGTTGTACAAGTACAGGCTGATGGACGCCTCGTATGTGGAACTAAAACACATATTTCTATAAGGAAGTTGTATGTCGCAAGAGACCGGGCCGTACACCATGATATTGTGCTGTTACATTCTCCAAGGGTTGGTAAAAATACTTCTGCCAGGGAACCCGTATCCGTACGGTCCGAAATTACTTACAACCAAAATGTCGTACATGTGTTAGATGTCTTATTGGTCTGGTTTGTATGGAGAAATGTTGCATTGAGTTAAGGTGTATGGAATGGTGTTGTGCTAAGGCCAGTCGTACAGAATAATGTCTCATTAAGTCCATCCCTACATGAGAGTGTTGTACAATGTATTTTGCTTCCGTACATAATATAAATTGCTAGACCGTTCGGCGGATGTCTTGTGGTTCTCCAACTCCCATAGCTTTTTCTTTTCATTTCCATCCCCGTACTGTCAAATGTATTGTCCATAACTTTACAGGCTCTCATCAGTTTGTCTCCACCAAGGGTTGTAGCTTCAAGAAAATTACCCATTGGCAGAAATTCATAGTCATTTGCCAGTGGAATAGTCCATTGAGGGAACTATTCTCATCTTCAGAACAATCTTCCAGCTCGAGCACCTCTTCATCATTAGGTTTCATGCCTTTCCTTCCTTGCTCCATATCAAACTCTCCGCCCTCGGACTCCGAGTCCCACGCCAACTCCTGGCTCATCGTCTGGCTCTGCAGGTTGATGATGTACTTCCTCCCGTCACTCTCGATGGAGAGTGTGTTCTTCCAATTGTGGTTTTCCCTTGTCGTGATCCACGATTCCCTCCCCAAGAGGGTGTTGTACTTTTTCTTTTCTAGTGGGATGATGACAAAATGCAAAATGAAATGTTGAGTGCTAATGGTGACCTTCTGTGCCATCAATGTCGCCAACGGCTTAATTCCATGTTGGCTGGCTCCTACCAAGTGGAAGGTTGGCGGCCAGAGTGTTGGTTTCCCCAGGCACTTCTAGGTTTCCTCTCGTAACACATTAACTCCCAAGCCTCCATCAACGATGGTATTTGTCAACTTTCTCCCCATTATTTCCATTTCCACGACCGTTGGCTTCCTTCCAATCATCAACAACACAGAGTCGGTGGCCTTGTTGTCCTCGTGTGTTGACTTGGTTGTTGGTTCCCCATGTGGCTAACATTGGTTTCGGCCAAGTGTGTCACCATTGACCACGTTGGTAATTGCCACTCTCAGTTGCGACATAGTTTGAAGGTCTTCCACCTTGATGGGTACGGTTGTCTGTAGCACCTACCAAACTACTTTCTTTTCCAACTATGATCGTAATAATGTACTTGCAATTCCATTGGAGGTTATTCGTTCCTTCGCCATCATTTGTTCTACTCTTGCTTCTTGGAGTTTCTCCTTGTCCGTACGAGGGTTCGGGTACATTGCCTTCATCGTTTGTGCTCTCGTGATTGCCAAAATTGCCTTGTCTTGTTCCACTTCCAACATATTAACACCCTTCTACTTCCGACAGTTGGTGTCTTCATGGTCACCTGGTCCACACCATTTGCACAATAACTGTATGTTGTCTTTCTCATTTTGGTAGTCTCTTGCAAAGTGGCCCCATTTACTACATTGTTGACATTGTATGATAGGACGTCTTCTGGAGTCATACTATATTTGATTCCGCCCTCCTCGTGGATTTCCATTACCGCTTCTCGATACATTCTGTGCTTTTGATGGAGTGGGCTCTCCCTGTGTCAAGAGTACTTGCATACTTCTAGTTGTCAAATTGTAGTGACAGTCGTTTGTGGAATGACCCATCACTTGGAAAATCTCACAAAACATCATTTTAGGACAATTACCTTTTGTGTGCCCCTCAATTTTGCTCTCGGTACACCATAGTTCATTACTTTCTTTATTGGTTCCTTTCTTGGCCTTTAGTTCTTTCATCATCCTCATCATGTCTCGTCATAGGGCCTGGATTGTTGTTGATTCATCATCGCTACTGCCCTCGGTGCTATCGACATCATGCGTCTTCCTCTTCCCTCAGGAGGATGTCTTGTTTTCACTCTCGATGTCCATCGCACAATTGTAGGCATCGGCGTACGAGGGGGGAGGCACCACTTTCATCTTCTTGCGCCGGGAGGGAATCAATCCCTTGATGAACCACCTCTTCTTTAACCCGTCGGCTGGCTGATTCTCCAACTTGCCCAACAATTCCTTGAGCCTATGCTTGTAAGCCCGTACACTCTCGTTCTTCCCTTGCTTGGTATTATAAATTTCAGCGAGAATATCATTGTCGTCTTGTAGCAATTTAAACTCAACCTCTAACGCCCTCCTGAGTGCATCCCAAGAAGTTATGGATGAAGCATCTAGTTCTGTGAACCAGTCAATGGTTGTACCTCGTAGCGTTGCTAGAAACGCTCTTAACCAATAGTCTTTGTCATCCTGACTGTTTGCTACCAAGATAGTCTCATAGGTCTTCCAGTGCCTCGTAGGGTCTTCTTAGAGGAGTCACCATCTTTCTCGCCTGCTTGCTCCCTTGTGCGTCGGACCTGGGTGGACTGTTCCGACCGTTGTGATGCCCCCGCTTTGAAATAGGATTTAATAAATAAATCATAATAATTAGTAAATTTTTATTAAAATATATAAATATAATTATATATAAATATGATAATATATTGAAACAATGATATAATAATATAATATACTTTTAGTATAATAATTATAAATTATAAATAAATAAATGATGATAATAAATAATGATATCTCAAATGTAAATAAAATAGATATTATTATAACAATGATATATTATTATATTATATATCATAAATAGTATAATAAAATATATAATGAAATAATAAAATTTAATAATATATATCAATATTATTTCTATACATCAAAATATAAAAATAAAAAATAACATGTATAATATTACAATATATATTAATATACATTATCAAAATATGATTAAAATATATTAAATTAAATACATCAGCTTACCTTTAGATCAAGTATCGGTACATATTAAGGATCGACCAAGAATGATTAAGTAACCAAAGTATATCAATTAAGGAAGAAGTTGAATAATCAAATGATTAGTCATAACCAATAGTAAGACAACAATTGGAATGATTAATGCTACAACGATTGTGATAACAGCGATTAGACAAACCAATTGTTATGGAGGTGCGATTTGCTTATGGAGAGACATAATTAAGAAGAGACATATCTCTTAGAATGCAACCACTCATCCACAAGATACATAAGGGATTCATTTTATCTCTTTTATATAGCCTGGATCATATCGCTCTATTGGGCAATTGGCCCAGTGTCAAATCATTGCATATATATCAAATTCGATATTATGAAGAACGCCATCGTTGCAAGTTTTACGAAGACAAATAAAAAACAAAACTATATCGCTGTAAGCGATATCATATGAGCATTTTCATAAAGACATATTAGGGGCTATCATCTAATCAACGGTTGGAATAGAAACCAACCAACCAATCAACCTTCAATGCAGTCAGCAATTAAAATATATATAGTTTAGTAAATGATATAGTACGAACAAGAGTATTCAATGGGAATTAAGACTCATCATCTTATCTATGTCCATTTAGGGTCAAGATCTGAATGTAGTCAGCCATTAACGTATATCCACTCTGGAAACAATCCCTCATATGTGGCATAACCCAAAAACGGAGGAGAGAATAAGAACCAAACATCAAATAGTAGACACATCAACATTAAGGAATACAAATTAATAAAAAAGGGGAGAGTCTTTCATCGTCTAGGTATTGTTGAATCTATTCTACATAATTGTGTGGATGATATATGCTAGACAACTGGATATCAATTGTATATATTAAGAAAACCTTAGAAACAATAGCTGGGTCGACATATTCATGTTGATAAAACTCATATGGTGAACTTGCCAATACAAGTCTGTCAACTAAACCGAGTGTAGGAAAGGAGAGAATTCATATTGACCAGCCTACATAATTGATTGAGTTTTGAGAGAACCACCATCATTCGCTTTATTGATCCGACAATTGACAAGAATCACTAGAGAGACCAATAGGGGTCATTACAACCGCTATGTTCTGGTGCTTTCCCTATACTCTCGGCCACGTGCGCTTCCTGTACACGTCCACCTCTAGTGTCCCCAACACCTCGGGTATTTTCAGGCTCTGACTCGTACTTGTACTCCCTCCATCCAAGGGTTTGCAGTTCAAATCCTCTAATGATGGGTTCTCCTAAGATAGATAGATTCTCAATGTCATGCAATATGTTTGTTAGTTCAAGATTTCCTTCTTCGTCCTCCCCATTTGATGGTGTCTGTATAGACTGTTCTCTTACTTGGTTGGCGATGAATGTTTCGTCAAGGAGTGGTAGGTTTCTGGTAATTTCTTGTAATCTTCTTCTCCGTTCTTGTTCTGCAATTCTTAAAGATCGTCTGATTACTTGGTCTTGACCACCCAGTGACCTCCTCTAGCCTATATTGGGATCCAAGGGCATGAATCACACAATTCTTACCCGATTTCTTTTAAGGCAATGACGCCAAAATGTTTATTGGTATACCTAGTAATTTACATACATGAAATAGTAATATAGATGGAAGTGCATACCAAATATAGGAGTAAAATATATCTTTATTAGCTCATGAATACATTACAGAGAAGAAGACCAGAGATGGTCTGCTAAGGATTGCAATTTACCTGAACATACCATGCTCCCTTCCTTGGTAGTACATGACATATTTAAATGACCCAACGGTTGCCAAGAGGGACACAACCATCAACCTACCGACATGACAACTACCCGAGAGTGATAACAAATTTAATACGGCCAATAATACATTGACAGATAACCAATATTATCAACCATAACAATACACATTTTATGCCGACTACAATTGACTCAAGCAAATCGTCACTTAAGGGTTGGAACAAAGGATGAGTCAATAATGCAGATAGTCATTATTGGTGGTAATAGTTGACCATGGGAGTACCAAGGACATTGACTAAGACAGATAGAAAGGCCTTGACTAAAGCAATCCTAGAGGCTAAGCTGTGGTTACGTGCGATGGAGAATAAGATGGATGTTATAACAATGATGCCGCCAAACCTTACACACCGCTGTTTAATAGAGTATAGATGAGAGGGAGAATTAATAGTCAAAACATAGCGAATTGAACACTTGTAATCAGTAGTGACTAAGAAGAGTAGGAGCCAACGATCAGACCTTCGTGGCTTAGGTATATTAACATCCTGATAATCCTTCTAGTTGAGAGGCAACTCAAACACACCGATATGACAAACATAAATATAATGAGCATTTGAATGGGATCAATCAAATACTATCGCTGCATAACTGATAATGATTAAAATACTGAGTTGAACAAATAAGGATTAAGATAACTGATAATCATAGAATGATATATATATTAAAAGTGCGTAAGTTCAAACTATATATAATCGGCAACTATTGTATGGACGACAATCAACATACAATGGAAGTTATAAAAGAAACTAATCATAAGTCATAGTCTACCGATTATGAGTAAAGAAGTAATTAATCATAACCACCAGTGGTAACAATCAATTGTTAAGAGCTTATCAATACTCATTAGCAACGATTAACAAGTGAAGAACCGATTAGTAATTGAGAGGTGTGCTTAGCACTAAGGAATGGGAAATGCTAAAGAGACATGTTTTTTAACATCATGTCTCATCATTCCCAACATAAGGTATAAGAAGGCAGTCATAATCATTCAAACAGGGCAGGACAAAACTTTATCTTTATTTATTCACTCTTGGATTTACTCGAACCAGAGGAAGCTATTGAGTATCAAGATCATCTAAAACCAGACTTTTTAGATTTAACAAAGATCTTAGTGCACTAAGTGCAGATATAAGATCAAGTCATCTAATGTATTTCTAAATGTTCAATCAGAGATAGCAGAGATCAACCACCAATTTATATATGTTTTTCCTTTCATAATACTATTATATATTTGTATATATGTATGTATTGTATCACTTGCATAATTCAAGTGGTATCATAGATGCAATTTATGGCAGTAATTGAGATTTAAGGGAAGAAGTCTCACAACTGATTTTACAAGCCATTTGTCGCTCTCACACTAATTATTGCAACAAGGGACATTTCAAAAGCGTAGGGCAAAGATTGCTTTTATGTGGTGACTGATTGTTTGACTAAGTATGCTCACTTCTTTGCCATACCTATAGAGTTTCAAGCAGCTCAGGTGCTGGAGTTGTTCTTTTGGTTGCATGGCCTTCCGAGGAATATTTTTAGCAATAGCGATAGTCAGTTCCTTAGCGCTTTTTAGATGAATATTTTTAGGTTGGCAGACACTGAGCTAATTCCGAGTCCTAATTACCACCCCTAGGTGGATAGCTAGATTGAGATCGTGAACAAATAGGTGGAGGGCTACTTGAGGAATTACGTGGTAGTCTAGGAACAATTACAGATTCGTTGGCTACATCTTGGAGAGCACTTCTACAACAGTACCTAACACATGTAAATTGGAATGTCACCCTTCGAGGTACTGTACGACTATAAGGTACTTCATTTGTAGATCTGGCATTGGGAGACAGCAGAGTGCCTAAGGCTAAGGATTGGTTGTAGGAGAGTCTAGATATCCTCTGGTTCCTTAAGGATAATCTACAACAAGCCCGAAATCATTAGAAGATGTATGTGGACCAAC
The DNA here is from genome assembly GCA_018584345.1 of Thuja plicata. Lineage (NCBI taxonomy): Eukaryota > Viridiplantae > Streptophyta > Pinopsida > Cupressales > Cupressaceae > Thuja > Thuja plicata. The sequence goes on from MU224887.1 coordinate 3,574,573, forward strand.
GTTTGGTTGAGTGTAGTTTTGAGCTAGGAGATTTGGTGACCTTCAGTTGCAGTCCTACAAGCAGTCTTCTTTGAAAAGGAGTTGAGCAAAGAAACTTAAGCCTTGCTTTTATGGACCATATAGGGTAATTTGATGAATTAGAGAGGTAGTATTTGAGTTGGAGCTTCTGGAAGACATTAAGATAAACTATTTTTCACGTTTCGTGCCTCAAGAAGGCTCCTGGACAGCATGTTATAGTGTCAGAGGAGCTTCCGCCACTTGATGATGAGAGCAAATTTGCTTTAGAATCCATTGAGGTTATTAATTAATCAAGGAATATCAATGAGTATCCTAATTTGAAATTGCTTATGGGAGGGTGATTTTGAGAATGGGAGATTGTCATGTCCCCTCCTTAGCCTAGACCTAAATCTAACTTGTTGTTAGCTCATACGGTGGCTTGAAAGGGGGCACACTTGTGCCCCACCTTTACTTTAAGACCTAGCACTTGTGTTGCCCATTTGGGTTAGCAGACTAGCTTAGATTCTAATCCTTGAGCATCATACTTATTTGGATTTTGGTAGAGCATTACTATCATTGATCAAATTTTCTTTTTCTTTTCATTGAGATAACTATTTGTAATTCAACTGGAGTGTATAGTTTCGGAGGTGAGATATCCTCCCTAGTCTGTTATTTCTCCAATTAGGTGAAGTCTCTTTGAGACCTAATTGGACCAATAGATTCGATTTATCCCTTCATTGCAAATCAACGATAACCTTCATGCCTGGATATCATCTAAAACATTGACAATATCATATCAACGATTAAATACTTGGCGATCGATAACATTAGATATTACTCTTGCAATTGATCGTAGTGTACTATGGCACCATCAACGATATCCAACTCTAAGGCATCATCATTCTCATTGTGCACTGTCAAAGTTCGACATAATCATATAATTGAGGTGAGAGGCAACATAGGTACATCCCGAGCATATTCAATATACATCGCGGCCTTGCATTGAGATCGCGAGCCATCCACAGGCATTGTAGACTTCTCATAGATCACAATTTACTCTTGGAAACTATAATTCGTCGATATTAATATCATTGCGACACATCAATACTTTCATTACTGTTCAAGTTTTGATACATATCGTAACAGAGGTCTCATTAATCACGAGCGTGCCCATTGGATACCTATGGTGATACATAGCAGATCGATAAGGAGATCAAACAACTTTGAATCAGTTCAACAACACCATATCGATTCATCGTGCTTCGCGAGTCCCAACGCAGAACCATCGTTAGTAGACACACTACAAAGCCCTTGAGTGTCGACTTAGTTATAATCATCATTGACAAATCATCTGAATATAAAGTCTCAATCTTGTTGATCTATCGTTTTTCAAATTATCTTTTTGTTTCTTGTTTGTGTGCTTCGGATATTTCAATGTAATTATTCGACAAGGAATCCTTGAGGATAAGAGCTAAACAAACATAAAATAGCATGAAATATTTTTTTTAGAAACATTTAAGTCAATTCACATGCAAAGTGCGAAGTTCTTAAAGATCAAACCTCAAGACCATGTCGATCTATAGATGAGAAACATTGCATAAGTGGAAGACTTTAAGCCACAAAACTCAACCCAACAAATTCTAAACCTTGTTAAAGCTCCTCCAAGGTTTCCATGACTTTACTAGCTTCACAACACAGTTGGAACGAAGTCAAATAGATGCTCTAAGCTCTCGAAACCCTATCCGGACTGAACTGGAGGACAAGGGCACTCACAGTGGACACTGACATAAAAATGGACACAAGTATCTTGGATGAATGCAAATTGCGCAGGTGTGTTGGACGAAAGCAAACTGCGCAAGTTTGTTGGACGGATGCGAACTGCGCAAGTGTGCTGGACGAATGCGAACTGCGCAAGTGTTTTTGGACGGATGCAAACTTTACAAGTGTCTTAGAGGGATGCAAACTTTGGAAGTCTCCTGTATGAATGCAAATTGCGCAAATGTCCTAGATGGATGCAATCTCCTCAAGAGTCTTGGATGGTTGAAAATTGTTGGTGAAGATAGAATACTCCAAGACTCTCCATTGGACCTCCTAGACACTTGAAACATGTTGGTGAAGATAGAATACAAATCCAATACTTGGATTGGGAGAAACCGTCGAAAACATTTGGGGATAGTGTGTGCAAAGTGTTCCAGAGGTCGCTAGGTGACACCCTTCAAACAAGGGCGAGTTTGGGTTGACCCTAAAAATGTCCAATTCACCCAAAACTCTTGAAATTCTATTCCAACACTCTCAAACACATCTCAATTATCTAAAAGCTATATTAGGGTATTTTGCAACACCTTTTGGAATGTCCAAAATGGACCCGAATTGACTCAAATACTAACGAATCCTTCTTGGATTCACTCCACAATTCCTTCAAGTTCGCATAACAACCTTGAGAGTGGACTAAGACACCCTCAAAACACCACATGAAACCAAACAATGTGTTCGTAAGAACGAATCCAAGATACGACATATGCTCAAGAGAGACAACATAATGAATGTGCTCAGTACCGAAATTCGCACACAAACTAATACAAAACATATCATTAATATCAAATTATATCAACCTCCACATGGAGTGTTCAATTATACAATTACAATTATACATGGCTTGGAATCAATTACATTGTGTACATCATATCATGAAATAAGAGAGCATGAAGTACAAGGAAGATGAGGAAAGATAGGCACTCTTGGAACTGGTCCATGCATCCAAGTCCACTAGTCCACCAGAGGGAGTTTGCAATGCTACCCGACCATGGGGAACCTATAGGTCCACCCTACTGTGCTCGTGGAGACAGTCACACAACCCAAATGCTCAAGTAGTGAAGGCACAAAAGGATAAGGCTCACAGAAAATTAAGACATGGAGTAAACACTCAACCAAATATCACAAGATACACAAGAATGCACTTGCCATACATGAGTCACCTTGCCATACATATTCATAGAGCAACATTAAGATAGAAAGGTGCCCAAATCAACAATAAGACAACATTCAATAAAGTAAAACCATGTCAATGAGCAACGTTAAAATGAGCAAGGGCACCATCAAGGATTAACAAGTTTACCCTTTTGAAAATTGTAAATACAAGTGCAATCGGGGATTTTTGACATGATTGCAAGTTGAACTATACATGCAGTTACACATGTAATCCAAAGTGCAGTTGGGTCCAAAAGCCCCGATTTCACTTAAAACTTATGTTTTTCCCTTGGAGTAGGAACTTTTTGGTCCAACTGCATAAACTATCACAAGTTGAACTACATTTGCATCTTGACGTGTAGTACACTCCAAAATTCCTGAATTTCAACTATGGCCCACAAAAAACAACTTTTTTACTTCAGCCTTGTTTGGAACCTAGTTTGAACACACGATCTATCAAGATTCAAAATCAAAGCATGAACTTGATGGAGAATGATATGGAATTAACGTTAACACATTTTGATGTTATGGTATTTTGGTCTTTCATCTCAGTGTTACAAGTGCTCATCCAAAGTCAGGAGGGCCAACCATCACGCATGAGAAAAAGATGAAATTCAAGTTTCATATTTATATTTGAATGCTTTCAAGATTGATTCCAAGAAGGTGGTAGCAGACCAATAAGAGGGATCATGAACATTTTCCAGTCATGGGTGAAAACAAAAATCAGTGGTTTGTTGATACCGCCAAATGCAGAGGTCGAAGTGTTATTTTCTGTAGATGTTCCCACCCATGTACATATTTGAATTTTTCCAACACTTTGCAATCTGGTGACAGGAAGACCTCTTTGATAGAGGTTGATTTAATACGAGTCGTGTCTTGTCAGACACTTAGTTTATTTTTCATCATGCATTTTGTATTGTAGTTTTGACAGGTTACATGTAAAACATAGAATTGTAATTGCATATGCAATGTCACATGTAAAGCAAAAAATTGCAATTACACATCTCATTACATGTAATCACATTACATTGGACTGTAATGTTCAATAAGTCAACCTTAGGTAGTTAGTACAAGAAGGCTCATTGTAAATAAACATCTTTTGGCAATGCAAGAAAACTTTGCCAGTTTGTATATGCACTCTAAGACTTTGAGCTTGGATGTAAATTAAATTGCTTTCAATAAATGAGGCGACTTTCTTTTAGACTTTGTGTTGATTCAAGGTTTTATGTGACAACATTTTGTGGAGATGGATTACGAGTTTTGTGCTCTCGTTCAAGAGGGATTTGAACTCAATCTTACAAGCTTTGATCTACATATTGCGTTCGGAGTTATAATTTGGTTTCAGATTTGGTCTTGCAGACTTTGAGCTGCTTATCAAGTCAGAGATTAACATAGAATGCTCAAGCAAGGAAATAGCTTGCAGACTTGTGCTGCTTCATTCTACCTTTGTGCATGCAAGATGAAATATATGTTGGAGGCTTTGAGCTGCACATGCATTTCATTTTTGTTCATAAAATCTCATAAGGGGTCATTGAAAGACTTTGAGCTGTCGCGAACTTCTAAGTTAGTTGAAGTTGCTAGTACGCTGAAGGTTATTCTTATGTCTAATCTTCTGTTTATCAGGATTATTGCTCCAACAAATACTTTGTAAGTGAAATACACCATTGATTAAAGATTGTATTGTAATGGTAACATCTATTCTGAAATAAGAGAATAAGATGAATGTTCTGCCTTGATTTAGCTTAGTGTAAATAGTAGTTAAGTGTTTTGTTGAATTTAATAACAATAAGAAGGGGGAGCCTTCCCTTATAACTAGGAGAGACCGTGTATCACACGTTGTGGTTGAAACCACTATTTTGCTATTGAGCCTTCAAATTGTCCGTTGCAAAATATCCACCCAACATCACACATTTCCAAATTTGATCTCAAGGCATAATTGCCCAATTTCTCATGATTTAACACAATATAACATATTTGCCCAATTGGTCATTTCCACACGATAACGGATCCATTTTGATCCACAAATGAAATTTAATATATATTTTCCAATATGCCACATAATGATATGAGATCAATTTCATCGAAATCCACTTTGAACCAAATCATAAAATTGCCAATAATTAGGTTTATGGTCATGCCAACATTGATGATGTCCAAAAAGCTCAAAAATTCAAAATGTAAAAATTGAAAATGCAACAATACTTTTTGATCCAAAGGCAAACAACAACACATTCCAACAATAAATTTCCATTTCAAGTATTCTATACCCAATTGGGCAGCATAACCCTACCTAGGGCATCATTTCGGTGTTCTTCAAACAAATCAAACGATACAAGGCATGAATTGAATTGGTCTAAGCATAGAAAACATTCCAAATCCAATTACTAACCAAACAAAACTAATTTGGATTCAAAAGAATGACTAAATAGTAGTGTTACCCCGAGTTTCTGAGACAGGGACGATAGGGGACGGGGGGACGGATTTCTGGGACGGCAAGGGACGACAAAGGGGACGTCTATAAATATAGCAAAATTTTCAAATATATAAGGAAATTTACATATATACATTACATTCATATGAAAATATGGACAAAGCATGCCATTTAAACATCATAGAACCTTAACATACAACATTTCAATGCCATTTAGTAAATAGTAACTGATTCAATACTCAATATGTACTAACTATAGTTTATTATGCATAGTAACGGGGTGGGGACGTCCCCCAGCCGTCCCCCGTCCTGGAAACGTGCCCGTTCTGAAAACGGGGGGTTTTAGGTCGGGGACGCGTCCCCATGTAACATTGCTAAATAGGGTGAAATCAACAAAACCATACCTCAACTTGAGCAAAACTTCAAACATTGAAGAAAATCTCACATACAAAATGGATGCTTGATTCCTTTGGGCAGAAAAATGATCTTCCCAAGAGGATTCCAACGATGCATTGCCTACAAAAATTCTCCCAACCAATCTCCCACAACAAGCAATTCAAATCTCATTGACAAGGAAAGCCCTGATGACGTGCTTGTTATAGCACGAAATGTTGCCGTTGACAATTTCAGAATGCATAAGTGGATTTTTCACAAGATCAATGGAATCAATCTCAAGCTTCGGTTAGTTGGTACCAAACAAGATAACTACAATGCCAAGCAGTGGAGTGTTGATGAAAGTAATAACAGGATCTTGAAGTTGGAAGATAATACTAAAAATGATTATGATGGGAGACTCAAACACTTGGAAGATAAGTTCCAAAAGATTAATGACAATCTCATCTCCCTTGTCACTTATAGCCATAAAGATTAATGACAATCTCTCTCTCTCTCTCTCTCTCTCTCAATCCTCCTTTGTTATTAGTTTTTCAGAACCCGATCGGGTTCTAAGGAATTAGGAACATTGAGCCTTTATGTTCTCATAACCCGATCGGGTTCTGAGGAAAGAGGAATGTTGAACCATTAAGTCCTCAGAACCCGATTGGGTTGTGTTGAATTAGGAATGTTGCAAGTTTGTTTGCTTCAACGATCTAAAAACAGTCATTGCAAGTTGTCCCGAGGTCCCACTGCTGTTTTTTTGTTGTTTTACGGCTGTAACAGACAGGTCTGCACTTTTTTGCATGTTTTTTCTTTGCAATGATTGAATTGTGTTGTTTATTGGTGTTTTTGATGTTATTTTATCATTGTAAGTTCACATTTCAAGAAAATGATTGATTTGTTCTTATTTTTTGAATTTGATGCTCACATGTTATTCTATGTTCATGATATTATTCGTAGGGTCCATTCAATACGAACAATGGGAAATAACAAAAGAGGAACAATTGAACAACGAGAGACAGAAAATGAAAGACAAAGGGAGCGCATGAGGAGAATATGACAAGGTACATCATCAAATGCATGCAATGTAAGTGATGAAAATGAAAATGTTAATGTTAATGTGACAAATACACCTAATTCAGCAAATGAAAATGCTCAACATACACCAATTGAAATGATGGGGATAAATGCACCTAATTCATCTAATGCACCATTTCAATTCGATGTCATTAATGAACAAAATGAAATTGAAAATGTTCAACATACACCAATTGAAATGATGGGGATAAATGCACCTAATTCATCTAATAAAAATGTAGAGCATGCAACTGTGTTAACACCTCCTAGAATAATTCGTAGAAAACCAAAGTTTCTAATTGACATTGATGAAAATATTTTGAGGCCAATGCATG
>MU224887.1:3609538-3637117 GCA_018584345.1 Thuja plicata
ATGCATTGTCTTAAGTTTCATTGTCAAAGATGCATATTTTCTCATTTGTAACCAGTGTTTATATGTTCCAATAAAATACAAAAAAATATTTGCATTGCCATTGTTAGTCATTTGGAGTTTGCAAGCAAATCTCTTTTAGTTTGGCAATTAAAAACAATCAGCATGGAGAACAGCGTTATATTCCTTGTGCAAAGTGTTTGACGAAATTCTCAGGTTAAGAAACTAAAAATCAGAATTGCAAGGGATATTACATGTTATCATCATCATAGAATACCAATCCGCATAATAATTAGATAATAAACATCGACTAAGTTGTAATGTCCCCTCTTCTTCCAGTGCTTATTATTGTCTTGTTACTTGATGAATAGACTTGCACATGAGTTAGAAAATTTCATACAATATATATATATATATATATATATATATATATGTGGAAGTAAAGAATATCTATTTCCCATTCTATTCTGCACCTAATCCTTAGGGGGAGACCGTAATCAGGTTCTTAGCTCTCTGGGGAGGACCTCTTGGGGCTCTAGTTGCCTTTATGGTCAACCTAGAACGGTCCTCAAGCTATGTCATCATCTCATTATGCCTTATCTCTTCTTAAGGCCGAATGGATATGCAATACCTTGGTATAACCATCCTTATAATGCTTGGGAAAGACTTTGTCTCTTTGCAGGCCTTATAGATACCCTATACTTAGGCGTATCTATCCTTACATATGCATGTCATTTATATCTAACAATATATACTAGCCTTAAGAGATGTATAATGTAATAACCATTACCAGATCTGACCCAAATCTGCCCTAAATTTTTCAATTTGGCATGTTTGGCATTTCGTCAAACACTTTGCATGCAACTGATTTTTTGTGTCTCCTGATTGGTTTGGGGTTTGTTTGATGTTTGGGTTTGTTTGTTTAATGCCAATGATGGATGTTTATGCATAGACAACATAGAAACAACGCTTATGCAAAATAATGAACATAAACTAATGAAAGAAACTTCTATTCCTCATGCATTAATTCATTTTGCAACTTGCATTAGGTCTGATATAGTTTTCCGACTCGCAAATTACTCAGAAAATGACACGGAATGGTTCCTATGATAGCCAAAATCATGTACAAGAGCTTCTTACGCTGATGGAAACAATGGACAAATCAGACCTTAAGAGGAGTGATAAATGGGCTGCAAATAACTCCAGCAATGACTGTTGTAAATCTGAGAACAAACTGGTCAAGATATAGCCTTTAAATTGCTCCAAACGCTCCCTCCAATAGACGTCCAAAGCTGGAAATGCAAGATGGAGCCCCAGGTCTGGCAACCTTAAAAAAGATATGTATTTTGAGCACCGATGCCAAAGATAGTTGATAGAAGATTGAATCTGAAGAGGCAGATTTTCAGTCAAAACCATTCAAACCCTAGCCGTCACTTTCCTTGAAAATTCGCCAAAAATCATAGTGTCATCCAAAAATTATGAAACCAACTGTGAAATGCTCGGAAAAATGCCCTTAATCAATTCGTTCGTCCAGCCTGCATAATTTGATAAACTTGTCTGAAGTCGAATCTGCAATGAAGTCATTAAAACCTACCTGGAAAACAGTAGAAACTCCTTCAAACTTGATCGAAAATGGTGCCAATCTGCTATGTGGTGAATCTTGAGTGAACCCACCTCACTGGAATTGTTGGGGTTTCATCCGACCTTCTAAAATCCAAGGGTTTTCGTCCTCAGATTAGGCTGCTTCTGTTAGTCTAGTAACAATGGAGAAATATCAATATTTTTGATGGAGGTACAGACCTGCGAGCAAGGCTGCCCAGTAGAGGCTTGAAGCCTGTGAGCAAACCAACCCAGCGAGGGCCACCACGAAATTTTTTGCTACTCGATATGGGAGCACGAGCCTTAGGATGACCTCTTCGGCTAAGAGCCAAGGACTGACGGGTATACATTGTTCAATACATAACATGCAAACACAATTAAGGTATCTCATGTCTACGAGTTTGTATAATCATGCAAGGCCTGGAAACTCATGTCAAACATCTATAGTTGATTTTACAGGTCTCCTGTGAGGAAATCTTAGGTCCTAGGAGCTAGGAAATTCCATTAACACTCGTTCCAACCATCCTAGAATGTCTCCAACTGATAGCAACAGAAATATATACTTCAAACAACATCCAATACCCACCAATAAGGAAGGAAATAGAGAGTTACTAGTCTGCAATAACTTGTCTAACACACCCAGCAATGACAAGGGCGATGGAAACCGGCCGACCAGCAAGTTAGAATTTACTGAACTCATTATATCTCTTTTTGGTGATGACCTAAGGACCTGGAAATGAAAGATATACACTAGGCTCCTCCAACCAGCATCAGAAAACATTCAAAAGTGCAGTGCATTACGCTGGGAGTCTTACGCGATATGTCGAAGATATCCTACAAAGGGTATGGTTTCATGGAAGAAGCCGAACAACAAACAATCAACCTGAAAAATTCCTTCAATGGAGTAGCTGAGCTCTAGATCTCACTTGCACATGGTTTCAAATGCCTCTAATCCTTCAACTCTCATCCTAACGCAATATATAGATGGTACGGCATAAGCTTGTGCATCACTCAGAGTCACAAACTATATGGTTAGCTTTAAATAACCTTAAAAGTGCAATAATCTCTCACCAAATCTTTTAAAATAGACATCAATTGCAACCCCAAAATGTGCAATTGAAATACCTAGATAATTTTCATTTTTTGAAACCCTGAATCTGCAAATATGTGAATAACAATGTTGATTCTTGAGTAGAACCACTCCAACTGGCTAGGGATTGTCTTCTAGTTCCAAAACCAGTAATCCAATGAGGCCTTTCATCCTCAATCAATTATTGGAAGAACTTGAAGGTTCACTTCGATAGCTCTTTGTTATGTGTACTATTTTTGCGTACTAAAAAATGAAATCCCGAACCTCATTTTATAAATTTGGAGGGAAAGTAGACCAATTTGAAATTTAAAATTTCTCATTTCCCATCAAAAACACATTTTGAAATATTAAAATGTTTCACATGTAAGTTGCCATCCCCTAGGCATCCACTCTAGGGGGTACATAACGTGACTATAAAATATAACTCTGAAGTGAAATAATATAACATTTACATTAGAACTTTACTGTTTATTTTAAATAGTCTTGTCTGAGTTGGAAGAAGCATTGGCGAGGCATTGGAAACCAAAACTGAGCATGCCAAGATGAAACTAGGGCAGTGGGATGAGGAGTGGTGCCAATTCGGAGACTTACTAAAATAGGCACACTCTCCGCAAAGTTTGGAAAACCCTTTGGGAATCTGAAAACGCTTGGAAAAGTATCGCTGCAATCCATAACTCCAAGTGGGCTCGAATCCATTAACAGAAACCAAGAAAGATTGAACCAGGGCACTCAGAGATTTGTGGAGTCCCCTTTACCAAAACCTGATTAGCCTATGGGAACCCAAAAAATAGGCCAACTTTCACTCCTGCTGATTAGGCTTGAGAAGGGGACATTACATGGCTTTCCTTGAGACGCACCTGTGTGATCAATTTCCATAGACTTTGCTAAGGTGGGATCCACTTGACTTACCAGCAATTGACCAATGAATGAGTAGGATTAGAAATCCCATGAATGAGGATAATTGTTAGAAACTTTGAATTGTGTATTTTCAATCAATTTTGATGCTTTCTTTTTCCCTGTTCATAAATTTAGACAATAGTCAGATTCATTCATTGACACCATATTCCAAAATTGCTGCCTTTCTTCAAGTTGGGCGCTTATTCTTTGAAGAATCCCGTTGTGTTTTTTTATTTGAGTTCATTTGTTCTGAAATTTTTATTCTCTGTATATATTGGGATGCAGATGCACTTTATATGGGTTTTCTTTGGGATACTTAGTAAGAGATTAATATGGCACATATTTTTGTTGTGGATCACACTTCAACAATCGTTTTTCTATTTTACTGAATGATATTTTTACCATCAGCCAGAGCACCTCTTGGATGATGCAGCCTCTGCTATAAAGAAACTTGGAGAAGGGCGAGCTCTGCGGGAGTCCTATCTGTTCAATTCACTCCTGTCAAGCAATGCTCGATTGGCATTTGGTTCTGATTGGCCGGTAAAAATTTCAAAAGCATTACTATTTAACTTACATTCTTTATTGTGGAAACTTTATGCTTTTTATTTGAGTTCCATTAATGTGGAAATAAGAGACATCTACAATGTACATTACCTACATCATTATATTAAGAGGATTCTGTTTTGAACTTTGCAAATTTCATCCAACTTTGGCATGACTAACATTAGCTGTTGAAATTTTATTTTGCAATCAGTATTTTTGTTAACGCTATTCAAATTCATGTAAAAATTTAGAATCTTATTCTTTTAGCAAATCTAGAAGTCTGGAGCGCAGTTCTCTCCAAGCATTATTACTGATCATGCCCATAAATATCTGAAGAAATTCCATGTTTGTGAAAACCCAACTTACATTGTTATTTATTGGTCTAGGTTGCAGAACTAAACCCTTTAGGAGGAATAAAAGCAGCCATTAAAAGAACACCACCCAATTGGCAGTCACCTTGGATTCCATCTGAAAGCGTCTCAGTAGATGCTGCATTAGACGGGTAAGAACATTTTCCTCCATTCATAATACTCTTCTTATTTTCTAGGTATTGTCTATAGAATAGTAGATACATATTTGACTCAGTTTTATATTGTTTCATGCGATCCATAAATACACCCAATGGAGAATGGTGAGATGTGCATTTGCATTGAATTTTATTATTCTTAAGTTACACTTAAGCTTTCTAGACAAAAATAATAAGAAAGAGTAGTTTGCCTGCAACCATCAAACAGATGAAAGGCCTGTATTTTACGATTGATGTAGATTGCAGCACAAACTTTTAAGGATATTTCTCAATCCTTTCCAAATTTTTTGATGCTAAAGGAGGACACTTCTAATTGGTCTCATTTTTTAATAGCCATTGGGTGTCATGTGCCCATGCAATTTTACTTAGAGAAAGCTTAAAATCCAAATTGGAGCAACGTTTTTATAGAACAAAGTTTGCTGAAATATATGCTTCTGCTTGCTGATTTAAATATCTGATTTGCATTTTGGGCTTCTAAGTAACACATTCAAACTGCCCTAAAAAATGAGAAAAAAGTGGGGCCAATCAGTCACGTCCTGATAGTGATAAACCGTGAATATAAATTCTTTAATTTATTAGGTCTGAAATTGTTAAATTCAAAAGCCTGGAATGCTTGTTTCCGTAGTTGCTTGAAAAGTCAAAATACAAAACATTGTATTTTACATTAGTGCACCTAATTTAATCTGCTATCAAGCTCAAAACTAGACATATGCTAATGATTAAGCATAGGAATCTGAAAACTCTTCTCCAATCAACTAGGTTGTAAGTGATGAAGTTTTTGTTCCTTCTTTGTTGTTTTTACTATGGGGTTCCATTAGTTTTACTTTTGTTTCCCTGGCCTTAATTTAATATTTAATGTGGGTATGAAAATGCTGGAAATGACTATTATTGTGTAATGTCCCTTTTCACTTAGTCATTCCAGGAGGTCTTATCAGCCTATTTAATTCCTGTAGGCTATAGTTGGAATAAGGGAATCATTAATTTAATTATTTAATATTTTCCATCAAAAGTTTATTAAAGGGTGACATTATTTAATTAATTTAATAAGTGTATAAAATGACTTGAATGGTTATTTAAGTGAGATCTGAATAAAGTCATTTTATTCTTTCCCTAAGCATAAGTTTAAGTTAAAAAGTGCAGGAAATTGAAAAGTGTTCTAGAAGCTACCCTAGGTGGTTATCAAGGAGCAGCATGGGACTCATTTGGAGGCATGGTAGCTTATTTTCTTATATTGATTTGGAGATCTTTTTGGAGCTTTTAACCTTAGGATTAAGACCTAAGGGATTGCTAGTTTCGGTAGCGAGACTATCTGCCCTAGCCAGTGTTGGAGATATCATTCAGGTATTTCACAGTGCATTTACACTTGAATTATCTCAAATTTGTGCGGTCTCTTTTAGAGACAAATTTCTAGGGATTTCTGGTTATATTGCAAAATATTTTGGTTATGGGCTCTTTAAAGAGCACACACAAATTACTAATAGGGGGAGGTGGGGTTGAAACAATATTTTAAACTTAATGCGCGAAACCACATAAAATAGAGAATTAGAGTAGAGAGAGAAAACATCAAAATGAAAACACCAAATTTCATGTGGAAAACCCTTGTAGGTAAAAAACAACGGCAGATCAAACCAACTCACATAGAGCACCAACCCTCCTCAAAGCACCAACTTCAATTTTCACACCAACTCAAATGCATTGAAACTTAATAGCACTTTTCATAAGACAGTCAACATTTCAATTACCATAGAAAAGTTAGACACATCCCGCTGAAATAGTTCTTGACTTCTTATATACAACAATTTGAAAAAGACAACCAAAATATATCCCACACCAAAATGGAGACAGTGATTAACAGTAGATAAATAATCTTGAAAAGCTTAACATGCAACATACATGCTTGTCTCCGTAACTCTAAACAAGGAAGGAACGGCTAAGGTATTTATCAATTACTTCAGAATTCAAAATGATTTTTTTTTTAATGTTGACTGATTCACTTTTTAATACTGATGTTACTCAGCTGTCATAAGGAATAAGCCGCCCCACTCATAGTCAATAGAAGAATCTGAAACCGTCGCTCAAGAAGGATAAATAAATTAGTGAGCCACCAAGAATCAAAGTCTCTAACTATTAGAGTATACAGACACCTGTAGCCACTATACACCAAGAATAATACCATATCGCCTCACTAAATTACCATGTCCAACAGATGATATTTATCTCACCAAACAATACATAGATAAAATATAATTGCCACTAATTAAGAAAATCGCTGACTAGCTTTTACCATAGTGGGATTTTACCATAGTGGGAAAACTCGGACTCATCAAAAACTTGCCAAGGCCTGAAATTTTTTTTTGGGAAAAACTCGACAAAAAACTCGGGAACTTAAAAAACAACTTAATTTTAATTAGAAATGCATTTTTTTGCAAAATTCAGTGAGAAGATGCATCCAATGAGTTAATTAATGAGAACACAAAAGAAACAAGTTGAGTTTAGATATATAAACACAAAATGGGTACAAAATCACATTCTCATGCGGAATGTTGATGGCTGGAAGCAAAATAGTAAATAGTTTCTATAAAACTAGTAGTAAATACGTCATTACAATTACATCTTCCTCTTCTCAGCTCTACTAGCAAATATGGGAGAGGAACTAGAGGGTCTAGTAGTAGAACCTTGCACTGGGCATGTAATTTTTCTTGAAAAACTGGTTGAAATCCACTTTAAATCCACTCGAATCTGCTTCTAATTGTTAGCAATCACCTAGGAAGGGCTTGGAAGCCTCAAACCCATGCTGGAAACCAAACACAAACACTGCAAACCAAAAAAATAATCAAATTGTGCCGTTTTTGGACTTTTAATGCATGAAGCAACGTGCGGGCGAGTTTTTTTTAAAAACTCGCTCGCTGATTATTGGCGATTTAAAAAGAAACTCATTGAGTTTTTCCTGCGAGTTTTTCTCTTCTCTGGAAAACTCACCGAGCTAAAACAATTCTGCAATTAATCACCATTCGGCGAGTCTTGCAACTATGGCTTTTACATCAATGACAAAATATTCAACACTCTTAGCCTAGTGCTATCTATTTTGGGATTGAAGCACTATAATATTGTGAGCATTTTTGTAGAGGAAGTTTGGATATCTTGGTCACTTTATCACATTGACTTGGCATGGCCCATTCAACTCTTGCGTGAGACCTTCTTATTGGACGTGGGATTCTCTAATTTTGGTGTGGACTTTCAGTTACATGGTATGAGCCCCCATGTTTTGGAGTATCCTTCCTGAGGTAGTTCGATAAATTGTGTGGCATCTTATAGCTGGATGTCACTCAATGAAATTCAATATTTTTTGTAGTTGTTGAGTCGATGCAAAGGAAAGAGCATATTGGAGTGGTTTTCTCGTACAACTTGCTAGTTGGAGGGAAAGAAACCAATTTCTGCTATATGTTCAAGTTAATATTGATATTAAAATTATTCTCTTGCTGTTTGTGAAGGCTTAATTTATAAATTCTGTCTACTGCTATCATTGTCTGATCATGGAGTCTTTTAGGGAGTAAATTTATTTTGTTGGGCAATGTCCAATACCAAGCAATAGCTTTCCATGCCATCAATGTAAAGCCAAAAGCAAAGACCTCATCCAGATACGACCACTTTTTCACACCATAAATACTTGTTCAAGACTTTTACTACTGCTTTATAACTTGTTTTAGGATTGTAGAATTGATGGATTTAACCGATTCAATGCATTATAGAAATAATGATAACCAGTGCAAGATAAAAACAGAGATAAACATATAATTTAAATGGAAAAATACTATAGACGAGAAGATGCAATCTGGCCCTGAATAGAAGCAATAATGGTTTGCATAATATAAGTATTGAACTTCACTCAGCATACAATTGATTTATTAATATCTGATGCGGAAAATTGCTGGTATTAATTATCAACATTCATATATATATATATATATATATATATATATATCAGTAGAATGTTGACTTTTAAAAATAGACATAAAGCCAAGCTTCGACAATCAACAAACATCCAATGGAAGAGTTTGTTGATTATGTGAAATAAACCCACGCATGTTGCAAGAGATTTGTGCGTAGATAAAGGGCCAATTCGCAAGTATACCTGGCGTTAGAAAGTTTATACACCAAAAGAGCGGACCACGATATTCTAAGGAAGCCGCCCCTACACAGGAACTGATACCAATATATAGATCCCACGCCAATTCAAAAGGAGTTGCGCCTATAGCTAACATTCACAATAAGGAACAAAGTGCACACATACTAGAGAACCTTAAAAATATTACCCACTCCAATTATATCCTTCACACCATGGAATAGAAAACACCAACAACTTGCACTATGTTGGCTAAATATTTTGCAAGTAACTTGACAACCACTTGCAAAATGGTGAGTTTAGACAACATGTACCTGAGATTCAATCTCTCCTCTCAACAACATGGGATGCACCCTTCTTATCATTGTTCTACTCAAAAAGTACTTAACTAGAAATTAATATTGGATGGGACAAAAGATCAACTCCTCTTTTTTCAGGAATGATACACAAACTTGAATAAATTCCTTACACAAAAAATTTCACTAAAAAGTACAAGTTGCAGCGATAATACCAATAGACCTCTGATTTAACAGAAGAAAAATCAACAGCATGCCAGTTCTATTCCAACTAGAAAGCTTCACAAGCCCAAAGCCTTCTACACTTTTCTAAAATGACTTTATAGCAACAATATGCAACATATAGCAGCTTAAAGTCCGTCAATATGATGCACTTCTAAATTAGTATGAATAAGAATTATCATAAGCACCAAGTCTTTTGACTTCTTCCTATCACAAGCACTTAACTATTTCTAATTTAATCTTCAAGATTTGCAGAACAAAGTCTGCAAGAAATCAGATTAAAGTTCCTTTATCACAATCTCACAAGAATCTCAAGTAAACTCAGAAAAATATATCACTGCAACGTAAGAACACAATGATGATATGGATAAAGCTTCAACGCAAAGTCTGAAAACTCAAATGTTCTTATATTGCTTGAGAATCCAATTTACAAGTGTTAAACACAAAGTCTTTATAACTGTAAATTTGAGCAGAGTTTTCTTGCATGCCAAAAAGATGTTTTTTACAATGAGCTCTCTCATATTTATAGAAGAGAGGCTGAGAGAGAAATGGAAAAACAAACTGCTGTTGAATTATTCAACATTGCAAGTCCTAAGCAATTCTAACTTGTAATGTGATTACGTGTAATTACAAGTTACAACTTTGCATGTAATGTGTTCACATGCAATTACAATTTCTGATTTTACATGTAAATTATCAAAACTAAATTGCATACGCACAACTGAAAGCAAACTAAGTGTCTAACAAGATGTGATGACCCCCTTTTAAGCAGGTCTTTGCAGTAGCTTGGTCAGCTCATCATCGTGACCCTTGTGAGCTGATGCCTGGGTTTTAGGGTCCCAAATAGCAGATTTACTATTTTTAGTAAGTCAGTTCGGTCAGTTTCCCTTTCTGGCAGGGCAGTATCGGCAGTGATCAGTTTCCAGACAATGCTCAGTCTGTTCATTTCCTTGGTTGGGGACTTACTATTTATAGTAAGTCTATTTTCGGCAGTTGCTAATTTTGGCAATACAGTGGATGACAACGTCAGTCTGGCAGGTTCAGCAGTGGATGCAGGTTTTATCACTGGAGTGCTTATTGATTAATTAATTAATATTAATTAATAAAAATATGTTATTAATTAATAATAAAGTTATATTATTATAATAATTTGGAAGTTGCTATTTCGGAGACTGGTTAACTGATATATCCTTTTGGGAAACTATGGCGTCCAAAGAGTTATAAATACGGAGGCATTCTTAATGTTGGGCATCGAATATTGTTTATTGAAAATTATTCTTGGGAATTGTTCCTAATCATCTGAGCCCTAGCTGAAGGGTCAAATTAGTTTCTCGAAGACCGATTCTTCTTGAGCTAATCTCTGATTGATCGCTGTTGTATGATCAATTCGTCTTCATCGTGCTGTAGTATATGATTGAAGAATTCTGAATCCTAAATCATTGAACTGTGGTCTGCTCAAGAGGTCATCGTATATTGAACTGTGAGGAGTAAAGGCTAGTTTCGAAATTGTATGCTGGGCAATTTCTCAGTAGTTAATGTCATGAAGGCTTTGTGACTGGGTTCGAATTGAGTTCTAATCCACATTGAGGAGCCCACGCATGGAGTTAGAAGCTACACTGCATCAAGTAGAGGCTGCAGCGGCTGCTGCAGTATAGCCGCACTTTCATATAGTGTCGCGGGTTGCATGTCTGCCATCCCTAGCGCCACGCACCCGTATTAGTGAGTCACGCGGGTAGCTCACACAGATTCACATTGGAGTCCACACTGCCTGCCGCGACCAACACCTAGCCACGTGGAGTTGAAAACAGGTTCCTTTATTGCTTTCTCGTAGTTATGTAATAAATGTTTATTGGCAAGGATTTTAATGTTTACTAAAATAATCAGAGTATGAATTCAGAGAAGCCGATATTGTGATCACATTGTTTTCAATAATTTATGCATTCTTGGTGTCGAAAATACAAAGGGAATCGTTGGATACGATTGTCAAGAGTTTTAAATAATTTCTTCGTAAAAAAAAAGGAATTGCTAATACAGTGATTTGGTATAAGAACCAGCCAGATTCATTTCAGTAACATTAAAACCCAAGAGATGTTAACTTTAAGTACTTAGTAATTTTAACAAAGACTTGGAATTGTTAGAGATTCGGATAAGAGCCGCACAAGGTCTTTACAGTGATTACCAGCCAACTGTTTGTTAAAATGCCAATCACATGATTTGTACGAAATTGATAGAAATTAGATGGTTTAATGATGAGGCCAATCCAGGCTCATTACAGTGGTATCAGAGCCATTTTCTTGCCATCTTGTGGGGTAGGAAAATATTTATGAATGCAGATTTGCTGTTATATTTAGAGTGATCAGCACTCTTGAGATGGACAGATACAGGCGGCTTAGCTCCAGGAGACGGCACAACAGTGCGGAAAATAAAATTAAAATTATTACATTAATGGAGAGTATGGAGAGACTTAGGCTTCATCAGCAGAGGATGGCGGAAAGACTGTTGGATCTTGACACAGTAGATAGGGCAGCGAGATATATGGTTTCTGCCTTCAGTAGGCCGACATTGAGATTGCAGGGTAGTAGGAGACTTGAGTTTTCTCCGAGAGGTGTCTGAGATGTAGATCCACTAGTGTATAATACGACACCTACTCATGGATCTGATGATAGACACTCCACACATAGACAAGTGGACGTGCCAACACCAGTGGTAGACTGCAGTGATGAGCTTCAGCAGGTTGAGGCTTTCCGAGTAGTTGTTGCAGTTTGTGCAGATACAGTTGATACAGTAGTTGCCTCTGATGGTCCAGTTTCTCTCGAGGATGGACTTGTTATCGGAGATGTATATATTAGCTGTCGTAGTGTAGCTCCGGAGCGAGAGGCAACACACCTCTCTGATGGGATAGGCAAGAGCATGGAGCTACCTTGTTGTGGTGTTGATGATCTGGAGATACAGCAGGAGACGATGACTACAGTAGATGTCAGAACTACACCTGATTGTATTATCGAGTCAGACAGTGACTCCAGTTTAGATTGCCGGTTGGATAGTTATATGGTCAATATTGAGGGAGTTGCTGACAGTGGGATTACTGTAGTATTGGAGGATATGAAAGTGGACTCTCGATCGCTAGAGGAGGAGGTTACCACTTTTGAGGACTGCCTTGAGGAGATGGAGTCAGATCATATGGATCTAGATAGCGGCAGTTCCGCAATGGAGTTAGTCCAGGAGATGCCAGTATTCTCCTGCATTGAGGATTTTAGCATGGAGTCCGCATGTGATGATACTAGTGTTGAGTTCGAGACAGTAGACACAGACTCATGCCAGCATGACCCAGATTCATCGGTTAGTATGGAGTCAGATGAGGTCCTGTACGGGACACCTGAGGAGATAGAGCCTATGCTCGCATCTTGGGCTGCTTCAGACACTTCCTATGTGACTCCTGAGGATGACTCCGCCAGTAGTGAGCCATGTTTGTATCAGGCCCTGGAAGAGGTCTCTGAGTTGTTGGAGAGTGTAGATTAGTCCCAGGATCGGGATTATTCAGAGGTTGCAGAGGACGGGGTAGCTGAGAGTGTGGAGGTAGACTCGATAGCAGCTTCCTCATGTACGGAGGAGTTTGATGGAGACATGTCAGGTGCTGATACTCCGTTTGAGGACGTGAGTTTAGTTGTCAGTTCACAGAGCTCAGTCGGCAGCACACGGGGAGATAGTATTTCTGAGAGGAGTACATTGGGTACCACTTCTGTTTGCAGTATGGACAACATGTCAGAGGTGTTGCATAGGAGACCGACTATTCAGGGTCATCATGTGACTAGTCAGTTGAGAGTTAGTGAGCGTGATATTGTCACTGCATCTGAGCAATTTGATGCTGCACGACAGCTGCTAGCTGTTCACGGATGGGGTTCTCCTATGGATGAGGAGCATGGTAGTTGTTACTTGTCCCTCACAGAGATTCATTCATTACTTGAGGCTGTCAGGATTTTGAGACAAGATTATTTTCATTTGATAGCTGACCGAGATCACCTAGTTAAGTGGGGAAGTATAGGATATGAGGCACTTTTGGATAGAGAGGAGGAGGTGAGTGAGCTTACTCAGGAGCTCATCACGACTTCTGAGGTTTTAGAAAGCACTCAGTTGGCTCTCCGGGAGTCACAGGCTCAGTTAGCTGAGGTGACTGTGGAACTGGAGCAGCTTCAGTCTACACCAGTACCAGATCCAGTGCAGCTACATATTGTGGTGTTTGGTGATTTGATGATGTCCATGGTTGGAGATGTGGGATGTGATGATGTGACTGACACATCTATCCGAGATACGAGGGCAGTAGGTATAGAGGAGGCGAGAGCATCAGCAGGGACGAGCTCTCACGGTGATTTGCTTCCGGCTACGGGAAGCGAATCTATTACCACATTACATATAGCTGGTGATAGTAGACAGTTGGCAGTGCTACATTTGCAGGAGGACTAGCTGTGGGTTGCACGGAAGCAGGTTGATGCTTCCACTTATAATTTTTACTGCACAGAGTCATTCTTGGACCACCTACTTGAGAGTTCAGAATTTCATGAGAGATCTTACTGAGCTTCAGAGGGTGTTCTCATCCGGGGTGCTGGCGCGATCCGGCGTATGGTGAGAGAGATTGTAGGTACCTTGACTACGATGCTCCCTCACAGATATTTTGAGGTTGGGTTTGCTGAGAGGGTCACTTGGGACACTACCCAACCATTTGTGCAGAATTTGAGATTGGAACCATCCGTGGGTCCGCGACTGGGTGATGATGAGCCTCTGACCGAGAGCGGAGTTTTTTACCGGCACTACACAGTGAGGAGCGCTCATCGGTTTTCATTTGACGCACATGTTGATGAGTTGATGGCACATAAGTGTGGGTTGGCTCCTAGTCCTTATCATCTATTTTGGGATGGGTTCTCGCCATCAGCAGTTTATGGGATTTTTGGCTGCAAGTCAGTAGCAGGTGACTTGTAGAGTTTTGATGGCTGCAGGGATTATGTAGTCTATGGATATCCGAGGCCAGGTACGACTTTGTTCAGGGGTATTCATCACTGTTGTGTAGACGGTCTACACGCTCAATACAGGTAAGTTGGGTGTGCAGGGGAGCTCAGGGTGTATGTGATCTAAGTCTCCCATACATCTTGGGTTTTGATGATCCTGAAGCTCACTTCTTTCGGGATCCAGGCAGAGACAGATTCAGTACAGGAGTTTGGGTAAATGGTTGTTTTGGGTGTCTTTACAGAGCTATCCAGTTTGCATTGTGGGTAATGCTATAGGAGCTTACAGTTTATGCCGGGGGCATGGTTTACGTTTTCCTGTGGGATTCGGGTGGATTGCGATGTACAATTGTTTAGGGATTGCTTGAGGACAAGCAATCTTGGGGACGGCGGACTATGATGACCCCCTTTTTAGTAGGTCTTTGCAGTAGCTTGGTCAGCTCATCATCGTGACCCTCGTGAGTTGATGCCTGGGTTTTAGGGTCCCAGCTGGCAGATTACTATTTTAAGTAAGTCTGGACTTACTATTTTTTAGTAATTCAATCGGTCAGTTTCCCTTTCTGGTAGGGCAGTATCAACAGTGATCAGTTTCCAGACAATGCTCAGTCTGTTCAGTTCCTTGGTTGGGGACTTACTATTTATAGTAAGTCTATTTTCGGCAGTTGCTAATTTTGGCAATACAGTGGATGACTCCGTCAGTCTGGCAGGTTCAGCAGTGGATGCAGGTTTTATCACTGGAGTGCATATTGATTAATTAATTAATATTAATTTATAACGATATGTTATTAATTAATAATAAAGTTATATTATTATAATAATACTTTATTATAATAATTTGGAAGTTGCTATTCCGGAGACTGGTTAACTGATATATCCTTTTGGGAAACTATGGCGTCCAGAGAGTTATAAATACGGAGGCATTCTTAATGTTGGGCATCGAATATTGTTTATTGAAAATTGTTCTTGGGAATTGTTCCTAATCATCTGAGCCATAGCTGAAGGGTCAAATTAGTTTCTCGAAGACTGATTCTTCTTGAGCTTATCTCTGATTGATCGCTGTTGTATAATCAATTCTTCTTCATCATTCTGTAGTATACGATTGAAGAATTCTGAATCCTAAATCATTGAACTGTGGCCTGCTCAAGAGGTCATCGTATATTGAATTGTGAGGAGTAAAGGCTAGCTTCGAAATTGTATGCTGGGCAATTTCTCAGTAGTTAACGTCATGAAGGCTTTGTGACTGGGTTCGAATTGAGTTCTAATCCACACTGAGGAGGCCATGCATGGAGTTAGAAGCTAAACCGCAACAAGTAGAGGTTGTTGCCGCGACTGCTGTAGTATAGCCGCACTTTCATATAGTGCCGCGGGTTGCATGTCTGCCATCCCCAGCGCCACGCACCAGTATTAGTGAGTCACGCGGGTGGCTCACACAAACTCACATTGGAGTCCACACTGCCTGCTGCGACTAGCACCCAGCCGCGTGGAGTTGAAAACAGGTTCCTTTATTGCTTTCTCGTAGTTATGTAATAAATGTTTATTGGCAAGGATTGTAATGTTTACTAAAATAATCAGAGTATGAATTCAGAGAAGCCGATATTATGATGACATTGTTTTCAATAATTTATGCATTCTTGGTGTCGAAAATACAAAGGGAATTGTTGGATACGATTGTCAAGAGTTTTAAATAATTTCTTCGTAGAAAAAAAGGAATTGCTAATACAGTGATTTGGTATAAGAACCGGCCAGGTTCATTTCAAAAACATTAAAACCCAAGAGATGTTAACTTTAAGTACTTAGTAATTTTAACAAAGACTTGGAATTGTTAGAGATTCGGATAAGAGCCGCACAAGGTCTCTACAGTGATTACCAACCAACTGTTTGTCAAAATGCCAATCACATGATTTGTACGAAATTGATAGAAATTAGATGGTTTAATTATGAGGCCAATCCAGGCTCATTACACAAGACACGAATCCTATCAACATCATCGTTTGTCAAATCTTCATGCTGCTACAGGGCATTAATACTTGAAGTATTCAGATTTAGTGAAAGCACTTTGTTCAGGAACACCAACTTGTATCTTTGATGAAATCCCACCTCATTTTCTTGTAAGGGGTAGTAACAATTCTCTAGGGGAAGTTCTCTTTGTGAAGTTGAGGTGAGAAGCCCAAAGAGTTAGAAGATCATCTTGCATTTTTGGAGCACCCATGACACTTTCTTTAGACTGGAGGTGTTGCAAAATAAGGCCCATGCCTTGATTTATCATGAGGAAGGAACGTTTGTGCAAATGGGACTAACAAGGAAAGGATGAAAATGACGCAAAAGTGTGGTCATGGTTAAATTTTGAGTCTTGGAGGACGGATTACAAGTGGAGAAAGAAAATCATGTTTTGTAAATGTAATCTGGTCTCTAGGACCCGATTACGTGTATGATATGAGTGCAAATGATAAAACAATAAAAAACAAGGCATTCAGTGGAGTCTTGTAAGTCGAATTGCAAGTTGGGTAAAATTTTGTTTTTTGTTGGGTCTTGAAGACCCCACTGCAAGTAACATACAAGTTTAATTTTCTACATTTCGGGTGTTAAATTTGGACTTGCAAGTTGCTCACAACATCACTCATAATATCGACTTATAATCCCGACTTGATGTGTAAGACAAAAAGTTTAAACAAAAACATGAAGGACTTAGACAATTTCAGGTCTCTGGAGGTCAACTAGAAGTGCAACAAAAAATGAACTTGCAATTCGGGTCCTAGGACCCGAACTTTCAAGTTGTAATGCAATACAACTTGCAGTGACAACTTGTAAAACTACTTGCACTAGCAGCCCAAAGTTCTGATTTCACATGTTAAAGAGGTACGTTACTTGTAATGTCAGGCCTTGGACCCTACATTACAAGTTGTAATGTAAGTCACTTGTAATGTCGAGTCTTAAACCCTATGTTGCAAGTTGTAATGCAAATTACTTGTAATGTCAGGTCTTAAACCCTACATTGCAAGTTGTAATGCAAATTACTTGCAATGTCCGGTCTTAAACCCTACATTGCAAGTTGTAATGTAAATTACTAGCAATGATGCCTTTGAAACCCGAAATTGTAAGATAAACTAGCTTTAAGTCATTGAAACATAACAAAATGCAAATCAAGGACTTTTTCTTTTTCAATGAATGTCGTGGAGATGGAAATACACCTCAAAATGTGTGTCAGGAACCTTAGAAATGCAAAAATGGATGAATTTTTGAAGGGTTATCTCCAATTTTAATTCTGATGAAATTGAGGACAACACGTTATACCGAACCCCTAAACTCATTGCAAAAACAAATGAAATCACATCATCGTAGGAGGCTCACGATATGAAGAAATAGTAGTGCAAAAGAGAATAGATTGCACCAACAATAATCCTTCTCACATCCCCAAGAAATAAAAGTCACCAAATGCTTAGAAATGCCACACCAAGACTCACTATAGAGGATAACTTATCTAGTGATTTTAGAAATCAGACTGTCGTTCATGATTCTCCTTCTGCTCTTAGAGAGTACATGGCATCGACTAACAAGTCAAAGGTGTGGATGAGAAGAGTAATATTTCAAATGGAAACGATTCTCCTTCAACTGTTGGAGAGTACATGGCATCGACTAACAAGTCAATGGTTGTGGATGAGAAGAGTAATATTTCAAATGGAAGTGAATCAAAAGATGCATTGTGTGACAACTCTAATCACTTTGAGGGAAACAAATAAAGAACCATGGCATTGAAAGATGAGAAAATACAATTATGGGTCACAAAAGAGAGAATGAAAGAAAAGGAATCAACAATTACACAAAATTAGGATGATGATAGAGACAAGCAGATGAGAAAACTCTTTGAGGAAGCTCTGGCAAGTGAAGAACCAGGGAAATTAATGGATAGTGCTAAAGACATGGAAAGAAATCTAGGACTTTGTATGGTGGAATGAGAAAGCTAAGCATGCCAAGATAATATATTTACAAGCAAGAGAGAACTTGCGGAAAATCAGGCACACTTAAATGAACAAGACATGATTGATTATGTTTCAAATATTGCATCAATAGTTTCACACACACACTCAACTAACCAGAAATCACAACAGATGTCATAAGCGCGTTGAATGTTGTTACACCTAAGGGAGAGAGTGTAAAGAGTTTGACAGCTGCAAGTCATGAAACCTTGGAAAAGACTAAATCGATAAATAATCATCAAGCCTTACAAGAAGCAGAAAATCAGAATTTAGTCACCAAACATTTCAAGGAGATAAAGAACAAGGGAGGAACTGAAGAAAACAAGAGGCTAAGCTACACACAAAAAACCTATGATCTTTGTCCTAAAGGATTAGATAAGTAAAGTTTGGAACTAAGGGTAAAATTCAACTTGTGAATAATCCTTTGTTTGAGGTTGAAGCTAATAGGACCTATGATAATCCTCTTTTCAAACTAGATAACAAAGCTACTCGGAAACGATGTGATGAGATTGAAGTCAATCACAAAACTTGGGATCCAAGTGCACTTTCCATCAATAAAGACTTGAGACATGATCAAAGCTGCAAGATAATTCCTAGTGGTGTTAGAATTTGCTGCTCTCCAAACAATTTGCAAGAGATCGCAACTCACAAAAGTGCAATTTACTCTTTCACTCGACAATCAAATATGTGTTGCTACGACTATGCACACTTCCTATGAGGTTGCATGATGATCACCTTTACCCTTGTTTAATGCCATCAGTTTGTGGTCAATTTGATTTTAAACCATTGATAGTTTGGAGGCAGCTAATAGTGATAGGTTCTCCAAGTACAGTTCAGATTTTCACCTCCACAATAAACAATGATTCCTACCATATTGCTACACATTCCTTCCTATAACTCCATGGTGATGGCAATAGGTTGGAGAATTTGGAATTTTCCTCTTAACACCTTGAAGAACACCTTTATGCATTCTAGTTCGGAACTAATTAATGATCACTCCTTGAAACTTCAAGAAAGGAGTATGGCAAGAAATGCCTTACGAGAAAAGAAGATGAGAGTTGGCTTTGGCATAGAATGATGAGATGCATCAACTTTGACAATCTTGTCAAAATCAGCAATAAATAGGCAGTAAGGGATGTGCCAAGGACCTCGAAACCTTCAAACACCATTTGTAATCATTGCCAAGTTGGGAAGCAAACAAGAGTTAGCTTCAAAACAAAGGAGTATTCAACATCTAAGCCATTGGAGGTTATCCATATAGACCTTTGTGGATCAACTTGAACAAAAACTATGCGATGTGAAAGTTACGTTATGTTGTTAATTGATGATTGCTCCAAATTTACTTGGGTCTTTTTTTTTTAAAGAGAAATCTGAAGCAATAGAGAAGTTCAAAATATTTAAGGCTTTAGTAGAAAATGAGACTGGAATAAGAATTAAATGCCTAAGATTAGGTAGAGGTGGTGAAATCACCTCAAATGAATTTGAGGAGTTTTGTGAAAGACATGGAATTGGAAGACACTTCTCAGCTGCAAGAACACCACAACAAAATGGAGTTGTGGAAAGGAACAACATAACAGTACAAGAGATGTCAAGGAGGACCATGCAACAATGGAACACTGAAATATAATTTAATATTAAATAATAATAATGTAATTAAATAAATTTATAAAATTATTTATAAAGAGAAAGGGCGCTCGATCGAAGGCGAGGAAACTCAAACTTTCATGGAGAACGTCGATGGCAGGGTTTCAGTCAAGGTGGCTAGACGAGTTATTCTTGGAAGGGAGGGAACACAATTTTTTTTGACCGAAGAGGGCATAACTTAGATAGTGGTGGCTAGGATAAATTGCCAAGTATTTTGCCCCAACAATCACACAACAGACAGGGCTTGAATGGCTTTCACGGGAGAAAAAATGATGCATGGGGGCGTTGGGAGGCTTTTTAGGATAGGGATCCTTCGCATTCAACTCAACAAAGATTTCAAAGGAGAACATTCAAACGTGATGCCATGGGGCAAGAACACTTGCAGTCCAGGGTTAACAAAGGATTCTGATTTCAGCCGAATATGAGCATTAACCCTAACTTCATTCCTATCCTTCCGACTACGAAGGTAGGTAGGCCATTCAATCCTCCTCTGCCGAAGAAAGTGTGGACGAGAATGCATTGGGATATACACAAACAAAGGCAAAGCATTATACGCGGGAATCAAAACCTGCGTTTTAAAAACTCAGGTTGGGGGGATTTCTTGGGTCGCAATAGGGACTCAAGAGTTACATTCAAATGGCTGTAAAGGAATACAAATACAGGGCAAAAGAAGGGGCTTCCTGGGGAAAATCCTGACTTTATAGAGACCCCTTCTCTTACGAGCAGGCTCAACAACCTAGAAAATGGAAAGGAACAAGTCAACTCGCGGAATCAAGACCTGTAGAAACAAACTTCAACTAATCCAGATTTGTCCATCACTCTCTCAGAAGGGACATTAGATGGGAGAAAGCGTCTACTTCAACAACAAGCCATAATTTGTAAGTTCTGGGAAACCAATATGCCCTTTTTAGATTTCAATAAATGGGCTCTTCATAATTGGTATGATATATCTCATATAGAATGCATTGATGCAACTCTAGGGTTTTTCTTAGTTACTTTCAAAAACAAAGAAAGTAGAAATAAAGTCTTCAAACACAAAGGCTTGTTTCATAACAACATAGGGTTGCATATGCAATTATGGAACACTAATTTTAATAGCAAAAATCACACAATCAAATTTATACTGATGTGGGTATCTCTAAAAAATTCCCTATAGAGTACATACATATATAATGGACTCAGCCGCCTCAATTATTATTATTAAGGTCCAACATCAGCCCTACTCTTCTAATAGCGGTGGTTAAGCCTACCCTTTATAATAGTAGGGGAGCAGAGCCGGTTGAATCAACAGTTTCTGGTCCTATTGAAGCACCACTAGCAGCATGAGCCCTCTATCTATATGGGGAATCAAATTTATACCAATGTGTGGGTATCTCTAAAAAAATCCCTATAGAGTATAGGGAGGCAGACATCCTTAAAAGTTTTGGAAACAAATTGGTGATATACCTAAAGCATTCCTTCTCTGAGCGGTATGCAAATGCCAAACTCTGTCTCCTAATGAATATAGAAAAAGAATTACGAGGATCCATTAAAATAATTTCCATGTTCGAGACCTGGGTTACAAAGGTCACATACAACCACTTACATTCAGAATATGAACCACAGTTGGGGGAAACATTTGAGCCCATCAACTTGGCTAGTGAGATCTTGGATATAGATAGGGACCACTGTTGGCTCAACTTGGGAATCAATTCAGAGGGTTATGAGAAGGAGGTTTCAGGAAGCAGTTGTTGACACCCTTTCTTTTTCCAGAAATTGACATACAAGCAGCATCGAATTCAGTTAGTAGTGACCACAAAGCAGACAACTTTTCAGAGAAGATCACTTTAATTCTTTGGATCGTGTACTGGAGATTGACACACTTCTATATGAGAATCAAAGATTGCTGCCTATAACATGCCCTCAACAATTAGCCGAAAGTTCCCCCTCATGTTATCAAGATAGGTTTGATGGAGACACAGAAGTTCAATGTGTGAAGCTCGGAGTGACAACAATGGTTCACAGGGTCTTTTCTTTCTTAATCCCAAATCTAGTGAAATATGGGACCCTAACAGTTAAGTTTGGTGACCTTAGGGTGCTCTCTCATAAGATTAGGCTTATTCCTAGTTTTGAGGATCTGTGAGGGGTTGATAATTGCACTAGTACCATTCCATTTCAAACTGACACATCTCTAGTCTCTCTTAATGGAAACCAGAAGTCCATAGTCAATCACCTCTCTAGATTCAACCATAGGCATATCGAAAGGCTTTTACAACAGCGGTTGACAAAAGTACAAGAAAAAATGATCACCAAAATTGCAGATCAAGTTCTTGCAGAGGATCCAAGGGTAGGGGAGGCCTCAAGACAAACAATGGACTTACACATCAGAACTGCATGTGGGAACACATTTAATATGAACATTACACATACTACAAGAGGCATTGAGGCGGGTAGGATTGCATCTTTTGTCCCATTTTCAGAGTTAGTCAATAGCCAAGCTCTGGAATTTCCCTCACATGGAAATTTTAATGAATCAAACTTAAAGGGAATAGAGGTCAACTCGGATCCGAATGTAAAGAGCCCAACTTGGCTACAATTTTAACAACTCCAACTTCTTAACAAATTCAAAATTTTGTCATTTTAGCAAACACTTTGCAGGCAAGCTCAGATAGTTCTTAATAGAATTCCCTTTACAAGATACAAATATTTGACAAATTCTGGAAATTGCTCTTTATCTATATATTCATTCCACTTGCATTTTTTAAATCCAATACATAATAGTTTTATTCAAAACATAAACTTGCAAAATTCTGGAAATGAATTTATAAATCTAAATCCACGAAATTTAATTATTGAGGAACTTGTCCAGCCAAATTCCCACGCCACTTGATGTATGCAAATAATGGCCAACACCTTATTCCAATTGCTAGAGGATAGGCATTTTAGGAATAAACATAGATGGAGACCATGCCTCAATTTCAGCTCTCACGCGGCTGCTTGGTTGAATGCTGCGATCAAGATATCCGCACAACACCAAAGAAACCCACGCCACAGTAAATAAATGCTCTACCAACAAACGATCTGCAGAGAATATCAGCCCAACTAAAAAGCAGCTCCAAAGAATACAAACGCTGCTCTCACAAAACCAATCAGCCCAGAAATAAATTGCAGATTGATACAATACTTCAGCCCTTGCAATAAATCACACTCTTCCAGCAGAACTCAGTAAAATGTAGACAAATCATAATTGAATAGATCTACACGATCAGTGTGCATAAACCCCAAACTCATACAAACTCTCTTAGCCACTTACTTCACAATAGAGAGGTGATGCAATTACAATTTGTTATACTTCAGCAACAAATTGATATTAACTTCAGAAGAATCAGTCATCTAGAAGCCAATTTGACACTTATACTTCAGCAAGGGCACAGATCAGAAACTTCTCCTCAGAGAAAACAAACCAAATATAATATAATCAATTGATAGATGCTGAATGAATGCCTTGCCTCTTGCTTTTATAATTAAAAAGTGTCTTCTCTCACACACTTTTCACTTGAAGCGCTTTTATACTTAGGCACATATTGAGTAATATAATTTATTAACTCATTTAGCTCCAAAAATGACCTTTTCATCAATATCATGAAATTATGACACGCAAGGTCCCTGTTTCTTGTGCCCAAGATTTAGAACTTTTCATCCCGGTTCCGACGAGCTATAACACTAAGGTGCCCAACATATAATACCAACAAAAATGGCAACCTTAGCAAATTTAATTAAATAATAATAATAATTCACCTGTCTTGCGAAAACAACTGAAGAAGCATCAGAATCGAAATCTGTCTGTACTAGAGTGATCCTGATGATAAAAGATGATGAACGAACCTGACGGGGTGACTTACTAAAAATAGACGCTCTCTCCAAGATTCTTGGAGCCCAAACCAGAAGCCAGAAATGAAAACTGAGAGCATCATTCAACTCCTTTAACTCATCTGAGCTCATCGGAACTATCCATTGACTTACTATAAATAGTAAGTTCACACCAATGACCTTCTAAACACCTCGCCAGACCACGAGGATCGCGATAATGATCTGGCACCATCCATTCAATGACCCTGCTAAACTGGGGGTCATCACAGTCCACCCTCGCCGAGATTGCTTGTCCCCAAGCAATCCCTAAGCAACTGTACATCACAATCCACCTGGATCCCAAGGGTGAGCCTGTGTAATATCACTGTCATGCACAACTGGCCCCTGTAGCACCAACACCCAAATCACTGACATCAAGGACAACATCGTCCGAAGACTAATTGTAGGTGCCGATGGGAGAAATAACTCAGTGGAACTCAGCCCAACTGAAACACCAACTCTGCCAATACCTGAATCCCTTCCACCAAAACCAACCTCTGATAAACTCTCCCAAGTGTATCGACACTGCAAGTGGTCCAACTTGCAAGTGCCAATTCCATCTACGAAGGATGGTACTAACCCATCCCATAATGGATGGTATGAAACTGGAGCCAACCCACATCAATATAAGTCCTCCACCTGTGGGTCGAAAGTAAAATGATGAGCATACCTCACAGTATAGTGCTGATAGAAAGCCCTAACTTCCGTCAAAGGCTCATCACTACCAGACTGGGAATCAAGAGATGGCTCCAAAATCGAGCTCTGCCAAACTGGTCGGACAGGGCCCTGGGTGACCCTCTCAGCAAACCCAACCTAAAAATCTCTGTGAGGGAGCATCATAGTCAAGGTACCTACAATCTCTCTCACGAAACGCCGGATCGTGCTCGCACCCCGGATGAGAACACCCTCTGAAGCTTGGTAAGATCTCTCATGAAATTCTGAACTCTCAAGCAGGTGGTCCAAGAATGACTCTGTGCAGTAAAAATTATAAGTGGAAGCATCAACCTGCTTCCCTGCAATTCACAGCTGGTCCTCCTGCAAGTGTGGCACTGCCAACTGTCTATTGTCACCAGCTATATGTAATGTGGTAATAGATTCGCTTCCTGTAGCCGGAAGCAAATCACCGTGAGAGCTCGTCTCTACTGATGCTTTTGCCTCCTCTGTACCTACTGCCCTCGTATATCGGATAGATGTGTCAGTCACATCATCACATCCCACATCTCCAACTGTGGACATCATCAGATCACCAGACACCACAATATGTAGCGGCACTGGATCTGGTACTGGTGTAGACTGAAGTTGCTCCAGTTCCACAGTCACCTCAGCTAACTGAGCCTGTGACTCCCGGAGAGCCAACTGAGTGCTCTCTAAAATCTCAGAAGTCGTGATGAGCTCCTGAGTAAGCTCACTCACCTCCTCCTCTCTATCCAAAAGTGCCTCATATGCGGTACTTCCCCACTCAACAAGATGATCTCGGTCAGCTACCAACTGAGAATAATATCGTCTCAGAATCCTGACAATCTCCCGTAAGGAATGAATCTCTACTAGGGCCAAGTAACAACCACCAAGCTCATCATCCATAGGAGAACCCCATCCATGTATAGCTAGCAGTTGCTGAGCAGCATCAAAATGCTCAAATGTGGTAACAATATCGCGCTCGCTAACTCTCAATTGGCTAGTCACATGATGACTATGAATGGTTGGTCTTCTATGCAACACCTCTGGCATACTGTCCACACTGCAGATGGAAGTGGTATCCAATGTACGCCTCTCATAAACACTATCGTCTAGTGTGCTGCCAATCGAGCGCTGTGAACTGATAGCTGAGCTCATGTCCTCCAACAGAGTACCAACATCTGACATGTCTCCGTCGAACTCCTTTGTACATGAAGAAGCTGCTATAGAATCTATCTCCTCAACACTCTTAGCTGCCTCATCCTTTGTAACCTCTGGGTAATCCAGATCCTGGGACCGATCTGTACTCTCCAGTAACTCGGGGTCCCCTCCCAGGGTCTGCTGCAGACATGGCTCACTACTGGAGTCATCCTCGGGAGTCATATAAGAAGTATCGGAAGGAACCCCAGATGCTAGCAACGGCTCTACTTCAGGTGTCCCTGACGGAAAATTATCTGGCTATGTATTAACCAATGGATCTGGGTCATGCTGGCATGAGTCCGTGTCTACCGTCTCGAACTCAGTACTAGCATCATCACATGTGGCCTCCATACTCACATCCCTCATACAGGAGAAAACTGGCATCTCCTGTACCAACCCCATCGCGTGACTGCTGCTATCTCGATCTGTACAATCTGACTCCATCCCCTCAAGGCAATCCTCAAAAGTGGTATCCTCCTGGAAAACTGAACTAGAGTCACTGTCTGACTCGATAATACAATCGGGTGTGGTATTGACATCCACTGCAGTCGACATCTTCTGCTGAATCACAGCGTCATCCACACTACAACAAGGTAGCTCCAGGCTCTCGTCTGTCCCACCTGAGAGGGGTGCTGCCTCTCGCTCTAAAGCTACACCACGACAACTGACATATACATCTCCAATAACCAATCCCTCCTCGAGAGAAACTGGACCATTAGAGGCCACTATTGCATCCACTGTATCTGCATCCACTGTAGCAGCCACACAGAAAGCCTCAAACTGCTGAAGCTCAATATTGTAGTCTACCACTGGTGCTGGCACGTTCATCTGTCTATCATGAGTAGGTGTTGTACTATATACTGGTGGGTCTACATTTCAGACACCTGTCGGGGAAAGCTCAAGCTTCGTGCCCTACAATCCCGATGACGGCCTATGAAAAGCAGAAACCATGTACCTTGCTGCCCTATCTACGGTCTCTGGGTCTGACAGACTGTTGGCTAAATATTTTGCAAGTCACTATGACTACAACTTGCGAAATGTGTGTTTTAGGAAGCAGTATGTGAGATTACTCTCTCCTCTCAGCAATAGGGGAGGCTCCCTTCTTACCGTAGGTGGCTTCAAGTAGAACTGAACTATAACACATACAGTTCACCTTGCAACAGTAATACTGGTGACTCGATGATTGACGTAAGAACAATCAAACAAGGCAGCGGCTGATTTATCTAAAGACGAGGTGATACAATGAGCTCAAAGTCTCCTATCCTCACTTTGAATCAGTAATCTAATCTATTATCCAATACTGAAGCTCAAAGTCTTCAGTCCTTGGGGTGTGTTAGCCACTAAGCTCTATAGTAATCCCGATTTACTGAAGCACAAAGTCTTCAGAAAACTTGGATTAAAATGCTCAAATGATATATGTGTTGTCCTCAGTTTTGAATTCACAAAACTGAGGCAACCCTACGAATTTTTCTTGATAATTTGTAGGAGTATCCTCTAGGTCTTGAAGCGTTTTGATGAGTTGATGTAAAAAGGCGATTCGTTATCCCCGAAAAGCTGTTAATGACATACTCTCGTACCTTCTTTCCGTTTTTCCCTTTTGTTTTTAATCTTGTTTTTCCTCGAGTCGAAAGCCGTTTGAAATCCGCTCGTTTCGAGCTAACTTAGGCATCAGACGGAGTAGTACAACTCAAGTTATGATGCAAAAGGTGGGGTTTTTCACGCTGATTGCATATTCTTTGAAAATCCTTTAAAGGTGGGTTTTTCGAAGTCAATTGCGCAAATTTGAATTATATTTAATATATTAAGTGGGTTTTGTAGTCCATTTTCAAATTTCAACTCATTTCGAGTTGATTTGACTATAGTTTTTCATGTTTTAATAAAATTAGCTAAATTTAATCTGATTTTATT